>JBCAUG010111935.1:0-21483 GCA_038406175.1 Haplosyllis leylae | reverse complement strand
CGCCACCACCTTACGGTTTAGGAGGTTCGTGCGTTAGGCGATTTCGGTAGCTGCCCGCCTCTCCGATTGACAGGAGATGCTCGAGTTAAGGTTGACTGCCAGCAGGCGTACCTCCTCGCTCTGCTGGCACGACATATATTGAGTCCCCGTTGATTATTTTTCAGGTTTGTAAATTATGGTTCAGGTCCTAAGCGGTTTCCGCTTCAGGATGTATTACAGTATGCACTGGAGTTTGCTCAGAGTCGACCCAAATCGTCACAGACAGCTCAAAGTGAATTGAATCCCCCGCCCCCTGCTAGTCCTAACGATATTGAAATGGAATCTCCAAAGTCTGCCTCCAGGTTAGTGCGACTAATTGCAGTGGAAGATGTTCGGTCGTGCGGTAGCAAAAACAGAACTTTGAAGATAATACATCAAGTAAAGTACAGAGCTTGCAGATATACTTACAATTGGTCTCTTCATTCTGTAGTGATCAAAAGGTCGTCACCAGGACTTGTAACTAAGTATAACCTTATGCAGTATTAAGTAAGTTGAAAGTAATTTGACGGTAATCTTTGAATTTTACAGTATGCAGACTGACAGTCCAGCTGCCTCACCGAGTGTGCTCGGTAGTCGGCCACCTGCTAAGATCGGGAGCCCATTGTTGACGAACACGCCTGGGCCATCAAGCAGTGATGACCACTCACCCTCTCCTCCAAAACAACTTCCAACTGTGATTACGAATACTCCTCAAAAGGTTTGTCATTATAATTGTAGATTTTTTAAAAAAATCCCAAAAGTAGAATTATTTTGGCGGAGATTTATTGGTCACTGATGCTAAGTCAAAACTAAAGGAATTATCCTCTTGGTTTCTTCACTTGAATTAAAAAGTTTAAAACTTGAAATTTGTCTTCTCAAATGAAGATTTCAGTGTGAAGTATTCTATGTATCAGGTGCTAGAATCTAAGAGCCCAACCCCTAAATATGTTGCGGCCGAAGAACTACGTGTGCTACAGGCATGCTTACAACGGTGGCGAACCGAGGTTGAAGCTGATGTGAAAGGTAATTTTCCATACATGTCTTGGTACCAACAGCTGAACCTGGTCGTCATTTAAACATTGGGTGGTTTAAATTGAGCTGCACTACCTACCTGCTGAGATGATGATGTAATGCAATGCATTACAATATTACAAGTAACATTGTATTTTTGTTGCAGAGCTACAAGACAGCATCAACAGGTTGGATGAAGAGGCCAGCAACATCTACAATGAAGAGCAGCTGCAACAACACCCCTACAAGCTTCATGCTGTCTTAGTGCACGAAGGTCAAGCTGCATCAGGTAAGGATTGTCAGTAATTTTTTCAGGAAATGTACACAAACTTTTTGACGGAACGTATTATTTACTTCATACACTTATTATTTACTTCATTATTTTAAAAATAAAGCGATAGATTGCTTCCTAGGAAAATTGTTTTTGTAAATATTAACTATGATCTTTTTACCACAGGCCACTACTGGGCCTATGTACACTGCCCTGATCATGGAGGTTGGATGAAGTTTAATGACATCACTGTAAGTGAAGCTTCTTGGGAGGAGTTGGAGAAAGAAAGTATTGGCGGGTATCACAATGCATCTGCTTACTGCCTCATGTACATAGACGCCAAAAAATGTGACTCCCTTCTTGGTAAGTAAGAAAATTAAAGTGTTTATGCCTGTTTATCTGAGACCAACTCATTGCTTTTCTGGAATGACATGAATTTATGATGTCCGAGGAGATAATCCTACCTCAGTTATCTATCGTACACTGTCTTTCGTTCGTGAGACATGAAAATAGGCATAATTTTTCAGAAGACATCGACATTGATCATGAAACCGGTCAAAAATTGGAGAGCGACAGACTGCCAGCAGACCTAGAGGCGTACGTACACAGTGATAATGTGCGGTACCAGGAGGAAATAGAGGAATGGGACACGGAACAGAAACGAAAAGCATTGCAGAAGGCGACAGGATCCGACGATGTTGTGGTCGTTGGCGAAGTTAAAGCAAGTGTGTAATTTTTTAGCTACTTTTAACGAGATGAGAAAACATGAGGTCGAATTAAATTGACACCAAAGTGGATTATTCTGAGGTTCCAGATGTATTTAAGTAAAGAAAAAATGGCGTCGTGAACAAAGTTCAAATGGTGTTTCGTGACGTTGTTAGATCTAAATGACGTCATGGCAGCATTGTGTGTAAACAGATTCCAACCAATGACTGCAGGTTAAATTAGGCCTGCCTAATTATGAAACTGCCAAAGGCTCATGTTGAGGGCTAGGACAGGATGTTAAAGGCACCGCGAAGTAACCAATACGGTGACACTACGAGCCACCAATAAAGAACGTAACATTGTCATATCTGTACCGATTCATTTTCACAGCTACTGCCAAACCAGCGTCAGGTAGTTCGCAACCGAAGATGTCTTTGCCGCAGCTGCACGCCAGAAACTCTTTTGACGCAACAAGCACCGCTCTAATGAAGGCTGTGGATTCCGATACATTCAAAAACAAAGGCGAATACGAGGCGGTCACTGAGGTAGATTCTCACATATTACGTATGAATCATTAAGCGAATTGAGCGATCCTACACTTTGATAGCTACAAATTAGGAGGATGAAACAATGTTGCTGCGGTGAATACTCCATTAAACAGTGCCCTCCTTTTTAAGACCACAAAAGTCGAGTGGGGAGTTAGTTGCAATATTTTATATTCTTTCTTGAATTGCTATATAACTACTCAACTTTTCTATCGCATTAGTTGACGGCAGAGTGGCTCTTTATATCATTGCCTCTGTTCCGGAAAACCAATTTCAAATGCAGTCAATGAATAAGTAGTTTCATCAACACTTTCAGATGTTGAATGGAGAACTGAAACGACTAATAGGTCTTCGAAGCCGCATTGAGAATAACCTACCGCTGCAGGATTTACGCCTAAACCATATGATGATTTATGTGCTCGCAAACATGGATTCATCTGAAGAAGAACGATTGGTAAAGAGCAGGATCCTAGTCGAACAGTTCGTGTACTTCCCGCAACTTAATGCCAACAATGAGTAAGTATAACATTCGATCAATTTAAAGTATGAATATTTGGCTGGGGATGGAAAACGGAAACCAGTACACTGAGTTCTTTAATGGCAGCAATACAGTAGTTCATTGAATAACTTCCGCCATCATGTTCACTGGTATAAAAGGGGACGTTTGGACTGAAAAAATTAGACCTTCACAAATCAGTTGTAGAACAAAGTAGATGTCGAGAAAGAAGCCTTTAGTCAAGTTTGCACTGGTAAAAAGCAATTTTCCAAACTCCGGTTCCGCATTACAATGAGATCAATGTTGGATGGATCATTTCTGGCATTTCATTGCAGGGCAGAGCGAATTGTGCATGCTGTGATAAAGCGAAACGAATCCTACAAAAATATGATGAACTCATCACATGAGGAAATGTACAATGTAAGTCGAAAATAAACAAGTAACTGTTTGGTCACCTGAATATTAGAAACATAAAAACCTTCTATTTCCAATAGCCTGAAAGAGAATTTCTTCCAAAGCAACAAAATCATTGTTAAAATTACCAACGTCTTTTAAAGTCAAGGGAAAAACAACAACTACAATGAAAAGCAATAAAAAATTCACTCCAGTGCAAGTATTCTTTCCCACTTGTACTTTCGTGTATTTTCAAAATGCAAATGCATTTTTTCTTCAGACTTGTCATCGCGAGTACGCTCAATTCAGAAGTACGGTGACGCTATTCGTGAATGGGTTGGAACATTTCAACAAGGAGGAGTAAGTGCTTCAAACATAAAATATTAAGTTCTAAAAGCCTCAACAATATTTGTAAAATAGCTGGGGTTTTTTTTTGCATGTTAAAAGAGAAAACAAAAACTATGGCATTATTGCAGTTATGTGTCGTCACTTCCGTATTTCTCGTGCGCCTGTGATATCAATGACAGACTGGCCAGGAACGGACAGAAATTGAAACACTTTGACATACAGCTGCTATATCACTACAGGCGACAGTGTGCATTGGTAAGAAAGAAACTAGTATGTTTGAATATGTAGGGTGTCAAGATTGTCCTGTGACAATTTAATGTGTTCTGTTTGTCCCAAAACCAAGAATTCCTGGAAGTTGTTCTTTGCTTGAGATATTTTAAAGTTTGTGCAATGATCTTTACCAACCTTTCGTTCTTGTTTAATTTCCAGCACTTGAACGAAATACTGGCTGCAAAGTTTGATCAGGGAGACGACATAGATGGACTGATGGCTACAAGTGATGATATTCTACTTCCGTGCTTGTCTCAGATGAAGAACACCGCGTTTAAAGATGACGACACTGCCGTGGAAGAGATTGGTAATCGTTGGTGTGCTTTCCTGGGACAGGACTTGTCCAGTGAGTATTGTATTTAAACGAATAATTTGCACGTAGAAAATGTTTCACACTTTAACGTATTAAATAGTAAGGACACGGTGTTACCGTTGTTCTTTGTCACATATTATTTTTGTGTAACACCAAGGAATAAATTCTTGGAACCATTAACAGTCCCAGTGGCTGGCTGTTATTCTGTATTGAACACTCAGTCACTGGCACCTTGGACTATTAAATATTTCATGATGTATTTACGACAAAACCTCAAATATAAAAATGTAAGTCATTTGCAATTCTATCCGATGTAAATTCAGCTTGTTAATGTGATGCTGTAATTTATAAACTTACGTTTATTTCAGATGGTAGAATAGAAAAATTACAGGATTTTCTTGCAAAGCTTTACGATGTACCTTCGGAGAAGTCTGCTTTTAACACAGCAAATATCAAGACTCTGCACGACTCCGTCGATCTCTCAATTAGATACCAAAACATAATGCACACAGTCAAGAAAAGTGGAAATCTAGAAGCCGCAAGGAAGACGAAATAGTCCGTGTTGCAAACTCTCTCATTCTTCGCCAAACTGTTGACACGAAATTTTTTCTCAAAAATACATTACCATATTGTTGTCATTGTGTTGAATTGCTGCATTTGGAATTAAAAGGATAGGAGGAATTTAATTCAAGGTTCAATGTGGATATATCATGGGATGAAACCTTCGGACGAAATTCTGCACGTGATACTCATGTGATTCCATTTGTGATGGATTTACATAGGAAATGAAGGCAGGAATGTATGGATCTGCTTCATTGCATGTAGGCTACAGGGAGCTTCAAATGTACATGGACCGCATCAATTCACATTTATTTACAAAAATAATATCAACTGTTGGACACTTGTCCAAAATATTTGGGATATGTTTCTTGGAAATGAACGTGCAGACTTTGAAAACATTCTCCTTTGAGTATTCTCATCGACAGTGTATCTAAATGTGGCAAATAGGAATCTAGACGAGGAGTGTACTGTCTTCAACATTGTGCCTTAAACTAATATTTCTGCGACAGACAGTATAACAGACAGGCATCAAGTTGTATTGCCGAGCTAGTTCCCCAAAGTTTGACTGGTTTTAAAAATTATTTACTGTGAGGATAATGAAGAAATCTTAGACGTTCACAGGATTTCAGCTTTTCACTTTTAATCAAAAGGATAGTAAATATTATATTGACTGCTGCTATCTACTGATGTCAGTGTACTAGCTAACCAATTCCTTCAATATAAAGGAAATAATGAATGATTGCCCACTAAAATGTGAATATGTTTAAATAAAATCATGACAAAAACGAACCTTTAATGTAGCTGAAAGCTTTACGTCATCAGTGTAATATTGAAAATTTTTCGTGGGTCAAGGATTTCAAAATACTGAAGAAAACAAACAAGTTATTTCTTTGCAACTAATGAAAAACAAATATGACGTGCAATTACCGTGCATGTTGAATTGTAAACAATACTATTTTCCAACAATAGCTTAACCGTAATATGCAGGATCCGACATCACAAATAATGTTGAAATAAATGCAGTGATAATTATTGTGCATATATTTAGCGAGTATAGCTTCGAAATAGCAACATTTTAAAACATTAATAGGGAGAAGTTTCGTGGAATCAAATTAATGGAACGTGAAAGATGTAACATGGAATACTACATCTGGCTTGTTAACAAAAGATGTTTAAAAGAATAGACCATTTCAAAAAATAATGTCAACATTGGAAGTGCTATCACTTTAAGATGTTTCGTTGAATGTTCAGTGTAGAAAAAAATCTTTCCAACATTAGTGAAAACTTTAATGATGTCTTGGAAACTATTTTTTCGAACGATATGTAAATGTAGATCAATGTTTAGAAAATATAGATTAGTAATAAAATACGTGCATCATGTCATGCGTAAATTTGCATCCACGATTCCAAGATTTGTAGACGAAACTTCGCTTTTACAATACGGATTGAAATAAGAACAGTTTATCATACCGTTTAAACTTTGCTTGAATTATCGAAGGGCAAGTTGTTCTATTGAAGCTTGCTTGTTTTTAATCAATATTAACCTTGTTCTGTTATGAAGCTTTGTTGGTTTTGTATATCGTTTGTTACAAATACGTCGTTGTTACTGTTATGTAATTTTTGAACCAATTTATTCAATTATGTCTACACAGTTTCAGAGTTAGATGTTTAGCTATTTATTACTTGTATCTTTGGCCAACCATTTGGCTGCATCATTGTGTATCAATGGCCTGGCAAACACTCTGCGATTTCCACATGTATTAAGGCAGATATTAAACTCTTGCATTCTTACAAAGAGAGCAACTGAAGAAATGTTATTTGCAAGAACTATGATTTTTTTTCTTGAAACTAGGTTGCTGACCGCTATGAGTGTTTGAAATGAGCATCTTCCAATAAATTTATTAAAATGTTTTAAGTTGAAGCTGCGACCCTTCCTTGAGAACTGAATGGTGGCTTCATGTGAAATCGAAAACAGGGTTATCACTCGCCCCAGAAATAGTTGCGCGCTGGTCCCAGTTAAATGACTGCAGCAGTCACTCATTAAAAAAGACCAAAGAGAAATCCTGCAACAATGTCCTCTCACATGTCGCTGGAAATTCAGTGGTTTTGTGGAAGGTTGTGACATAATTACTGCTATTTTATTTACTTCTAATTCATGTCCTTTCTCAAGACGCCTCCAATTTTATGACTGTAAAACGTTCTAACGTTTAGCCAGAGCTGTTGCTATTGAGAACAAACATTGTTGTTCCCAGTCATTGGTTGGCCAATAGGTTATTTTAGCTCTTGCATTTACTAATAGAAATGAAGGAGATTAATTATTTACAACATAATCAGTTCAAACGAGCAATACATTTAGGCGATATTAGCATTTAGTTCCGTTTGCATGTATATTTCTTTTGAAGAAGATGGGAGTTGTAGCATCGAGAGTTACATTGTGAAGATTGAAAATTATTGGAATTACTGGTAATTGAACTGAAAGTTATAGTTTGAAGCCAAATGGCCACCTTGTGATAGTGCAATTACGAGAAATTACAATAGTAGACAGTGTACATAATTGTATGATATGTGGAATACGGAATATGAGCTTGAATGCTAATTCTTGTTGCCAAACAAGTGTATATTAAGCTTCGGATAATGTAAATAAATTTTATAAGTTATGCAATTATCGATAAAATCATGTTGTTGGCGCTGTTGTAGGAATCTACTATGTCTGTTGAATTTCATACGCTATAGAATATGGTAGGCGATCGTAGAATAAATACCAATGGGCTTCTAAATTTGATCACAGAAAGACTTGATTAGATTTGGCAATTTATATATTATTTCTGACAGGAACAATGACGGATGGGGGGAGGGGGGGGGGAGAGGCTGAGACTTAGGCTCCCTCCAATGGACCAAAATTTTCTTGATTTCAGCCAGCTGTTTAGAAAATTCGTCAAAATTGTATGTTGGCGCCTTCTTCGAAAGTTTTAACCCCACAAATGAACACCAGAATGAGCTTTTCGTTGAGTAGTATTTATTTAAACTTAATTAAACTATATCTATAAATCAACATAGGAACTGCATTAAGAAAGAAGATTTTCCAGTATTAATTCACTCTGTTGCTTGTTACTCTGCATTTCCATCTCGAGTCAAAGTTTGTGCAGCATTTGCTTCCGATGAAGTGTTGACAACTTGCACCGCTTCCGCGGAGTGCCCTCTGGGGGCCGTTGTCGTTATGATTTGCACTCCCTCTGGTGTCTGCACTCTTTGTGCTTGAATAACGTTCAGTCCTGCAACGCTCGTTGCCCCGGCCAACCTAACGGCAGTGGCGCTACCCCCCGGCGTGGCAGTGCGGACGGTGGCGAGTCGTATCTGCCCAGGAGGTTGAATGAGTCGTGCATACACTGGACCCGCCGTCTTTCCTTTACCAGATACAGTCTGTATGTTTTTAACGTCTGTTACAACCGTATGTGTGGCAGAGGCCGGCTGAGCCAGTACTATAGTAGACTGGGGTGCGCCCGAAGCCTGCTGTTTGCCTACTACACCAGTCTGTTGTGATTGTGATAATACTGTCCGGACCAGCTGAATATTAGCAGTTCCAGCCCTTGGTGTTCCTCCCTGAGAAGTCGCTAGTATTGCTGGTCGTGTGCCTGCAGAGAAAATATGAATTAAGGTAGAATCTGTTTCAAAAGAAAAGAACAACAAAACTGGTATCGTTCATACGATTTTGACACAGTAAATCTCGCTTTTGCAGATAATTAGTGCAAAAGATTTTTCTCACTACAAAAATGTTTGCCCAAAATAGGAGTAAATATAACGAGGAAAAATAATCCAGTCCAAAAAGGAAGGCGTAATCCCAATGGTGATGGCAAAGCAGACCCTCTCCCGTATTCAGGAAAAGCATGTGAAGGATTTACCTGCTGTGGTTAATATTTGTTGCTGCCCAATGACTTTAGATGGTGAAGCCTGTTGAACAATGAACTGCCCTCCGGCTAACATTCCAGCTTGAGATGCCGAAATAACCTTGGTTTGGCCTGAAATTACACCATGGAACAACTTTGGTGAATTCAAATCTTTGAACGTGGCACAAAGAAGGGTCAACATTTGTAAAACAAGAAAGTCCTCTTGTGTGGCCGCAAGAGGCGTACCGCCCGCTGCGTAGCAAGTACTCGATCTTCTGTACTGCTCCCGGGGGTTGGGAGGGGGAGGGGGTGTACCCCAGTCCCAGCCAGGAGGGGCACCCCAATCTCAGCCAGGGGGGTACCCCAGTACCAGTTGGGGTACCCCTTTCGGACGCAGGCGGTAAAAATCATTTGTTTAATTAATAAGAATAAATTTAATTCTCTTACCCGGTTTTCCACCTGGTGCGGTCAGTTGAGTGACAACTATACCGGTTCCCTGTCCACCGGCTCCACCTGCCGGTGTCACCAGTCGCGTCTGACCGCCTTGCTGTACAACCTGCACTTTCTGACCCTGGCCCGCTACCGCTTTACCCTGCTGTACTGTAGCACCCTGAAATTAATTGATAAAATATTATTATTTTCATTTCTGAAATTGTGTGCGGTGGGCATTATGGTGCGTTCACAACTATGCAAAATGTGAGGTTTCGTCTGTAGGTTTCCTTATGTACGCAACATAAGGTTTCTAAACATATATTTAAGTGAATTATTCTTATTTACACATCTGCAAACGCAGGCGTGAGTGAACTAACATGTGTACCAGAGGAACAGAAAAAGACCATTTGAAATAATGAGGCCTTCGTGAACTATCTTACCTGGAGAATTTGACTGACAAGAGTCGGAGTAGCTGATCCCGTTGGCGACTGAGCAATTATTCTTGTCTGCGGCGACGTCGTGTTCGTTGTTGTTCCAGATGTTCCAGCCTAAACGGAGAAACTTGATATTCAATAAACTGCCGGAATACTGAGTTGCTTATTCCCAGTCTAATGTCAAATGTGTATTGATTAGGGTTAACTGGAGTTTCCACACAAAGTCAAGACTACTTTTCGCCTTATGTATTTAATTTTTTTGATATATTTCCGATTATCTTTTTCCTGACACTAAAGTGATAATTATTTTAACAAAATTGTTATCAAGAATCAATATGCACTACAAACCTGGGTAACAAAACTCACACCAGATAGCACCTGCTGTCCCTGCCCAGTGGCTAAGACTCCAATTTGACCTTGTCGTCCGATCAGCTGTATGGGTTTTCCACTCAGATAAGCTGGTTTCCCACCGATCATAATTGGTTTGCCTTGAAATAAGTCAACTCTGGTAATACTTGATATATGCCATAATTAAGATCTTGACGGAGATCCCAGAAATAAAATTGCAAAGGATTTCCAAATCATGACACTTTGAAGACTTATTAGTCTCCACAATGGACACTTTCTGTGATACTTACAGCTACAAATGGCCGGACAAGAATATGATCAGAATTGGTGCAATTCACCCCTGACTGCCCCCATGTCTCACAGAAAAATACCAACCCCTCCCACAGACACACATATCAAAATTGGAATTTTGTGTCTTTTTGGACTTGGGAACAAACTTCAGAAAACCACTCCCCCCGACACAGCATTTTGCCGAGACTACGCTGTATACTGGGAGGTTACCGTCTTGTTATATAATCATAGGCAGAAATGACATGTACCATGAGAGGCCGGCGCTGCCTGGATGAGCTGTGCTATGGCGCCTGATGATGCGACGACATTTTTCCCCGCCGCACTTCCGACTGTAGAGCTGGGTGTGACCGGTGGGGTCCCGGGCTTAGTTATAACTATAGTGCCACCGGGTTTTCCTCCCAAATGCGCCACACTAACCTGAAAATATTTCAACAAAGCCCTGAAGCACACAAGTACACCAACCAGTCCACACAAAAAACACTTAAGAATACTGCACAAACAAAAATGGTTCATTTTACCGTCTTTCCACCGGGCGTCTGAACCAAACTTGCTCCTGCTGGCGTTTGTCCTTCCACTAACGTTCGCACTTCACCGCCATCTACCGACACCGCTCGTTGTAGAGTTACTTTCTGGACTTGCTGCGTTGGCGTGGTAGCCGAAGTCGTTGCAGTTCCCGAAGTAGCCACAGACTGAGCCCTTTGAAGAGCAACAGCACGACGAGTTTGGTGACTGGATTGCCCTGTTTGCTGTGGCAAAATGCTTCCGCCTGTGAAAAAAAAGAGCAACTTGCTCAGAGTTGTTTTGTGTCTTGGTATGTGAGTAACAAATACGCAATATACACGATATCAACAACATATTTATATTTAATGTTTTAAATAGTCACAGTATCATTATGGAAATAAGTGGAGGAAATATTTTGAAATTAATGACCTTGTATCTTCAGGATTTGTGCTTTCGTGCCGGATGGAGTCACGATACTTTGTTGCTGCAATACACCTGGACTTGCTGGAGGCGTGCTGCTGACCACCTAGATGAGTTTCTAAAACTTAACTTCGATATTTTCGCCTTTACAGTTTACATGAGGTGGAAGACATGTCGCCATGACGTAAGTTTTAAGCCAATTCAACCGCCATTTATTGTGCAGCGGTAAACATCAAACTTGTTTTCACTGTGGAGTTCGAGTAACATGAAACCGTCCTACTTGAGGTTGTGACCCTAACCAATTCGCCTTTCATACAATAATTTCATGCCGTAAACCAACTTTGGTTTCATCAGGAGTGATGAAACCAAACTGGAAAGTAATTCTTCAAAAGATTGGTTTTCAAGGTGCAAGATTCAGACTTCACGGTAATATTAAAGAAAACAAGACCCAATACATACCCAAAAGACACAAAAAATAGATAATATTGTACCTGCTGGATGACTTTTGCGCCTGTTTTTGTCGTGATCACGTTGAGAGGTGGCGTGGCTGAAGGCTTAGGGGAAGACGTTGGAGTTGGCTGCTTTGGACTGGCTGCCACGCTGCAAGTATTATTTTTAAGTTTTAGCACGGTTGACAGTAGACTTCATTATAGTTTACCAAAAATGTTCACTTTTAGGTTACACTTGATTACAACTAACTACAACATTTCATAGGAACATCTTGCGTTTCTTCACCCTTGACTAGTATTACGAAATGCGGAAGTTAGGACCATCACTTATCAGCGCAAACATACCCCGCGGTTGCCTTTGTTTCTTGTTGTTTAGCCAGTGCTCGTGCTTGTAGCTGCTGCGCTACTGTCTCGCCACCTGCTTTTCCTGAACAAATATTAAAGATAATTTTTACTTAATTAACACTTTAATTTCTGAAAACTTTTAGGACCATTTACACTGAGCGTCAGCATCAATGCAGTGTCAACACTACGATGAAGGTAGCAATACTGCTCTCATTGAAAACAATGGAGTCACTTGAGAATGGGGTTCCATCACATTTTGGATTAACTTTATTGTTTTCAATGAGAGCTGTATCGCTAGCATCATCGCAGCATCAACACTGCTTTAACGTTGACGCTTGGTGTAAATAGGCCCTTAGTCTGGTTTGGAATATTTATCATTCATTGCTTCATCTGTACCTAATTTTGGTTGAGTTTGCAATATGCTGAAGGCCACTGGTTTCGTGGCTGCACCAAGTCCTAGCTGTGTTGTGGAAGCAGCAGGCTTTGTACCAGCTTGAGGCTACAATTAAACAACAGAATTAAGAATAGCATTAAAAATGTTTAAATTAACCCAGACGTGAATTTGTGAAGTAAGAGACATCTGACTTTACATTGAAGCTATTACCTGCACAAATGTTGCTGTTGATCCTTTTGCAGATGGTGTTGATACCTTCAAGGCCGTGACTTGTTGTTGTTTGAGTAGCTGCTGTTGCGCCACGAGATTTGCCACTGTTTTGCCACTCTGACCTTGTCGGACTGACTGATTTGCTGCCATTTTTGGACTGACCTATTAAATTTCAATCGGTGATAATTCTATTACTTATTTCTATCTATTTCCGTTGTTTTGATGCCTTCCACAATGATTGCAAGATCTTGTTCACAGTATGCCTTCTCTTGAAATGCAACCGCCTTTTGTGACATGACTTTGACAAAGAATCAAGTTCAATGACAAACGCCAGAATTTGGGAAGAAGTCCCTGTTTTGGACTCTTGCACATCATACCTGTGATGTTTTGGGACTACTTTGTGGCGTTCTGGCTGGCGGCGTTTGTTTTCCGGCAGGAATCACAGACACATTACTGAGCGCCTCTATGGTGATCCCGCCGATCTCCGCACTCGTTGTTGACGGTGCGGTACCCGTTGACGGTGTTGCTGCTGCCGCTGCTGCCTTCGCACTCTGAGTTGCCGCAGTGGCATCTTTCGATTTCTGAAAGCAAAGGAAAATTGTCAAAAACATGAAGAAACATAAATTTAGTTGCGATTTACTTGCACATTGTTTCCCACACTATTTTGTAGCTTGAGCCAGAGATGGAAAAATACAACATACAAGAATCGACAAAACAAGATATTCTTCGAGAGACGTTGTGGAAAGATATTACCAGTGAGTAGTTTGTCGTTCTGGCTGTGCACCACTGTAGATATTTTTTTGCTTTTTCTTACCCACTAAAAGTTAATGTGCATTCTATCAAGAACAAAACGTAGGTTTACCTTTGATGGTTTTGGCTTAGTGAGTGCCTTTTTGGCTTTAGCGGCAGCCCCTTGAGCTTGGTGAATTTTTTCTGTAACGAACAACTTACGTATGTAATACTTGTATTGATAATGTGGAACAAAATATATGTGATTGCTTGAAGTTCTATTTTTCCAGGACAATACTAACCAAACTCAGCTTCCTCTCTGTTTCTATGGAGGTAGATCCACAACTTCCGATTGACGTCATACTTCACACAAGGATCCTTTTCGTAATGGAGTCTGTCCAAAGCACCGCTGACAACCGTATTAATCTACAAACAAGTGTTTCAACAAAAAAAAAAATACACACTGGAAGTACATGTAATTTAACGTGTAGGATTTCATGAACAACTTTCTTGAATGTCCCACCTGTCCGTCCGTCACATTGGGAGAAATAAATTGGGAATTCTTGAGAAGTTCACAGATGTCAGCTCTCGTACCTTCCCCATTAGGTAGTCTTGCTGCCGCATCCCGCACTGAAAATTAAGTAACAATGAAATAACATGAAAGTATCATAAAATGCTCGTTTTGATAAATAAGTGAACAATATACTAGCAAATGCAAGCATTTTCATCTTCACATACTTCTTGACACGAAATTAACAGTATAACAAGTGTTTTCAAAAATATCTTCCACGTACCCAAAGTAAGGATTGTCACGTAAGATGGTCGCTCCTTGACAAGTATAGCGTGTTCTCTTGCCTTGTTCATGGAACTATCCTTGTTATAAACACCCTTCACAGGACCAACGACCGACTCATACTGGTGCATGTGGTAGGTGAATGCACGGTGTGGATTCGTAAACCTTATCTGCTCCTATTTTAAATTAATCGGGAACAAAACGAGTAATTTTCAGTGTTTTGAATGCTAAAATATTTGTCCAAAGTCAGTCATAAGTAATTGAAATTTCACAAGAATTTTTATCACCTGTTCCCTGAAAATATCCTTGTCTTCGTCACTACTCGGCCTCACAACGTAATTCGTTCTCCTGTAAGGAATCGTATGCATAAACAATTTCCCGATTCAATCGTCAATTGATTGCAACTATGTCTTCTGGTTTGCTTTGTTACATTAGGTCTCTTCTTGAAATTAATTTTAATAATTCCACACGTTATCTGGAAAATGCCATCACTGTTTTCTTCTTATCATCATGTCCTTTGCCACAAAAATATGATTCCCACTGTTGAAGCTTACCATCTGGGTGGTGGCGTAGCAGCATCTGCTCGATCACCAACATCAGACAATTCGTCTTTGTTCTCCAGCCAGTGTTTGCACACTGGCGCAAGTATATCGTCCGAGTCTCTTCCTGCTCCAATCCATCGCCACTGTTGTGCCCGCTCCTTGTAGTCAACAAGCGGGATGAAATTCTCCAACGTCAAACCTGTTTTGTGTGCAAGTATGCAATCTGATTAAAATAGTCCCATCATCCACTTTCCCCCTTTTTTGAAGAGCAGAACACTTTAACTGTCTACGTTTTCAAAGTTTTGATAATGAGTTTACTGTTCACATTAACCATTGTTATAACCTAAATCCAAATTGTTTGTTCGTTGTGTTTTACCTATGACATCACCGGACATGAATCTGAGCGCTGAAGAAACGACATCCACCCAGGATGGCTGTTCATTAACCCAGACATTTCGAGAACTTGCTGCACAATCCTGCCATTCTCGGACCTTCTCTTCCAACTGCAAATTAATGATTTGTTTCATTTCCCGATCATTGCATCGTTGAGTAGATTGAAAGAGCAGTAAAGTGGCACGAGCAACGGTTGAAACAAAGAAATTTTCTTACCTTCATAGTTGAAGTCTTGGCATCTGAATCTTCACAAATGAGATCTCGTAATAAACTAAAGAAACATGCGTGAACTCCAAAGTCCGTTCTTGGTTGAGACAGAATACTGCAACGAAAAAATTAATTCATGAACATTCGGTCTCGCAACAACGAGTTCGGTTTTAACGAGCACCCGGCTACTGTGAGCAAATAATTCATTCGTTGACAACAAAGTTAAAAAGTTCAGCTGTGATGAACACCCGCCTACTACGAACACAATTTTGTGGATCAAAGTGCTCGCTGTAAATGGGACTCCGTGTATACTACTTTTTTTCCATGAACGTTGCTCTCAACACTCCAACGTTAAATTGATAATTGCGACCAAACCACAAAAAGTTCGCAGCACAGTTCAACCTGTCTTGCTAAGCCACTGTGTAAATCACCATCTGAGACATTCTTTCAGAGAAATATTTTCAAGAATGATACTATTAATAGTTCTGCTTATTTATTCATTAATCAGATATCCATGCATTGTAAGGGCATCTTTCTTATGCAGCTATCATGAGTACTACAAATACAAGAATGTGTTAGTTTTTCTGTTTGTCTATCCCTAACCCTTCTGTGCTCATATCCAAATAAACTATAATTGCTGTTTTCTGAACAGATAAGTATATGTGGTAATTGCCACTTTCTGGACAGATGCACACAAACTGTAATTTTTCACTGAAATTGCTTTGACACCTATGATAAAAATTACAAAGGCTTGGCAGAGATAAGTTGATGAATTCAGAAAGTAATTCCACACATTTTCAGCTGTGTCAGAAAAAAATGCAAAGTTTTGGGAAAACTTGAATACTGTGTCTTTTTTTTGTCAATTTTTTATCCACGGGTGGAGTAATTACTCCACTGATGTAAAAATTACTTGTCTTGACATGGCGGTGTTATAATTACTCAGCCAATGGAGTCACGATAACTTCTTGGCCAAGTTTGATTCAAGTGATGCACATGTGTTTTCTCATGAAAAGAAGTGACTGCCTGGCAGGTGTGTTCGGTGGTAATTACCTCACTACTGTAGTTGTACTTAACAACACAGTCACATGATAATAATTACTTGACCAGAATAAGCAATAAAGTAATGAGTGAGTGTTTAGTATCCAGAATAAATGCTAATGATGACATGGCTAGTGGCTCAGGGTTGCAATTACACAGTTGGTGTGTTGTAACTTACTTAGCTGATGGTTTGTGCTAATAATGTCCACAGAAAGTACATGTCATGCTTTGTGTCCAGAATACATATGGGAGAAAACTGTGTGAATCCAAATTGACCACTACTTTTCCAGATACATAATTCACACGTCACAAACTTGAATGCTAAGGAATCAGAATGAGGCTGAGGGCGTGAGGTAGTTGCTCGATACAGTTCATAGCAGCTTCACAAAAGCAGGTTTCAATGTATTTAACTAACCGTGGAGGTTCCAAATCAGTTTCGACGTCAATATCATCAGACAGATCATGCACATTTTCTTCCTCGTCCTCTTCTTTTAACACAGCTCTGTGACTAATGCCACCTGATACTAAGCCTGGATATCCGCCTAACATCCTCGACATTGATTCAACTGTGTAAAATAATTGAAGCAATTAATGGATGAACAACGCAAACTTTTTGTTTTAACTTTCATCTTTCAGAGATATCGACGAAGCCAATCATTTACTCATTCAACAAAGGTAGCTAATTTGAACTTTGATCTTGACTAAACATTCTACGTGTAAAGTTCCGTATGCACGAGACAGTTTTACCTGGTGCAGCTGCAACTTGGGGCTGACCTATGATGGCAGGAGGAGGTGACAGATCCATATCTTTTATTTTCATTTGTTTCTTCTCAGCCTTTATTTTAGCTTTCTTTTTCACCACCCCGATTCCTATATGATTCAAATGTTTCACATTTATTTTGAAAGTCGTTAAAAGGATGCAACAGATCATCCAGACTATGCAATTAATATTGGTGACAACCTAAATATGACAAATTTAAAATATACAGCCCGTATTCACACTACGGATTGATTTTCAAAAACAATCAGTCCTTACCATTTTGCTGCTGACGAACATTGCGTCTCGATGTGTGACATCGTGACATTATACCATCGAGCGTGATCCCCCGGGTATCCAGGTCGTCCGTTTCTTCTGCGTTCATTCTTCGTTTCCTGTGACGCTTCAAAAGTTCCTGGAAATCATCTTCAGTAACTTCCTCTGAGGGGCTCACACTTCTTCCTCTTAGTATGTCTGTAATATTAAATATTTCGGAAACCAAGGTTTTGGTATGTGTGTTCGCGAATTCAAAATATCTATATATATGCATTATACTAGACAAATGCTTACCGGCATTGTGCTGCGTCCCATCTGATTATGTGATTTAATTTAGCTGTAACTTTGCTTTTGGTAGATAGATGAAGAGACAAATTGATTAAAATATAAAGAGTTAAAGAGAGACTAGATGAAATAATATGGAGATGAAGAGTGAGATGTCAGATGAAAAGTAAGATGAATGGGGGGGGGGGGGGGGGTTGGGGGGAGGGGGTTAAGGGAAGGTCTGAAACTGTATCAAGCTAAATCTGGCAAGAACCAAGTAAAGTGGAGGGGGAACTCAATGTTGCTCAGAATGGCCTGATAAAATTTTGAAAATTGATGAATTTTTTTTTGAAAATTGGAATTTTTTTGACAGACAGACAACCAACCCTCAATCCACCAACGGGGCGGACGGTCGGACACCAAAGTGGCCAGTTGAATCACCCCGTTCTTGAAACGGCGCGACTGAAGAAAGAGCCGCATTGAACTTATACTTACCTGTTACATTCTTTTGTTCAGAGGTGCATTCGGTAGAGCCACGAACAGAATGTTGTTTGGGCCCAAATGTGGGCTGCACATTCTTTTCTTCTGGAGAATCGGGTTTGAAGATCGCTTTGTGAGACTTTCGAACTGACCAATCATCATCACTGTCTGATGAGCTGTCTGAAGCACCAATCTCTTCGTGAACGTCACGAATCACCCTACAATTATGATGGTATTCTTCAAATGATAAGAATCTAGTCGAGGTGTTAGACTGCACAGTTACTGTGCACCAAACTTGATCATCGGTTCAGGTCCCATCAATGCTTTTATGCACCAGTACGTAGACCAAAAAGGCTCAGCTGTCAAGAGGCCAGCAGGTGTTGCACCAGAGGTGAAGCTGTGGATTCCATTGCATGCAAGCAACTAACCACGCCAGCAAGGGATCCACCCTATATGTGAAGCCCAGGGTAGATGTCAACAGAGGACCAACACAGAGGTATCAGTGGCCTCATAAAAAGGACTGTCCTCCAAAATTCAGGAAAAAAACCCCACAAGAATCTATGAAAAGGAATGTTTACCAAATTACCCAATCATCACAAAATGACTAAGATAGATATTTGATAGAAATGTTTGTGAACTAAGTCTTACAGGAAATGCTCACAGTTCATATTCACCTTTCACGTTTATTATTTCATTTTATTGGTCTGAATCTATGTATGGTTATTTCCCGCTTTCTTCAATTACATGGGAATGCAAAAGAAAGTTGACCAACTTCCTACCTTCTGTAGTGTTTCCTGATCCGGAATTGCAGACTTCGTTCTTTTGGAGGAGGCAAGTACTCGAGGGGATCCAACTGAAGAGGTTGGCCAATGGGTGTCTTGTAAACAGCTTCCAATATTCTCTGGTAAAAAGATAAATATACTTTAAAATTATTATTTTGTGCAAAATTTCAGTATATTCAATCCCGAAGGACCATAAACTTTCTACATGAGACTTCAAATGAGAAATTCCCATCAACATTCAATCTTCAAATGCTGACAGGTGAAGTTAATGCATGTACATTGTACCTGTCTATTGACAACAATCTCCTGTAGTAGGTTACTGTAGTAAACCTGCTGCTGGTAGTGATATTCCTTCTTTCGCGCCTTCTTACACAATTCCGTATACTTGGCAATATCTGGCGAGAACAAACCCTCTGCAAAAAAACCGTCAAAAACCAAAAACATTCACTGTTATTTCGCTCTGAGAGAAACAAGGATTCCCTTTGCTGCACTTAATTCTTCTGAATCAGGAAATTTTATTCACTTACCTTTTAACTTAGAATGGAACTGTTTGACGGGATTGCCAAATTTAATGCCCTGTCCACCCATAAGCCTTCTGCAAGATAAAACAGTCATGTGAATGAAATATAAAGGGAATTCTCTCCCGTTTTTCAACTTTTTAAATCAAAATATATTTTGAGTACGAACCTGAGTGTTTCTTGTTTTTCCAGAACGTCATTATGTGGAAATGACGGCAAGAATTTCTGCAAGTGACAATACATCGATTTTGATTGTGAAATAAAATTAATGTTCTGAAAAATACGTTTGTGTAATGTTTTAATTTTTTTCCCGTCTGCTTCCTAAATTGACACCAGAACAAGTATTTCGGCAGAATTTACAGTAACATTTCTTTTACTCATTGAGAGACTCTATAAAATGTTGCACCTACCAAGAGATGTCGTCTCTGTGTATCAGTCAGAACTCTTTGCCAAGTATTTGCACTAACTACTTCCCGAAAAACATCAATCTACAATTCGTAATATTTTTCTGTAGTGTTGGCAAATAAACAGTGAAACATCGGATGATCACAACAGCTATGACATAAAGAGAACAGTTAACTTACGTCCTGTATAAGAGCCAACGGCACTTGAACAATTTCCTTCCGAAACAGACATTTCTCCATCTGATTTGAAGAACCTGGTAGTTCCATGCTCAATGAGATTAAGCTTCCGAAGGCTCTTCAAATAACTTATAAGAGTGACTAAAAACAAATAAAACCGATATATGAACGTTAAAATACAAAAATGAATGGATTATTCTCGCTTCAACAATATCCAGTTTTAATTAATTTACCCCGACCTTTCAATCTCAATGTGCATGTGAAATAATTTTCGCCAATGCAACTTTTCATTCATCTTTTTCAAAGACTTATTTTCAACTTTTAAAATGCGTTAGGGGATGTGACTTCCTATTTGCAGAATCTCCATTTATCAAAAAATCTATTTACCGTTTGTTTTTATTTGAAGAACATTTCTTTGTTGCGTCAAAAGGCACGCTGCTGAGATATTCCCCTGAAATTCAAACAGTCTTGGCCTTTTTGGCCGTAGTGCGCCTTTAATTCGTCTCTTAGAACGGTCGCTATCCTACGCTGTGAAAAATCCATACCGTATTATGTAAATTCTGTTGATAAAGAAATCTACAAAGATAATAATATGACTCGAAATTTATGGATTATTGTGTTGATGTCTCTGTGATGTTAAGCCGTATTTTTATTTCTGTACAATAAACTGACGACTGAAATGTAAAGTAAGAATGGCCATACGGCGCTAAGGGTCAAGATCAACGGAACATGGAATAGCTTATATTGGTATTGGTCTAAAATAAAACAATTGACTGTTTTTCAAATATAGTTTATATATAGTACTAATAAGTTTTGTTGTTGAAAATTCTTGATATAAATGTTCTAGATTTATAACTTTTTTAGCAAATAGTTATTTTTATGTAAATCGGCCTTTTTATTTCTTGCATTAAGGTTGGAAAAAGTCACATTTAAAACACACACAAAATGAATATTCGAGAATTCTTAAACAGTTACTGTATAATGAATTTATTATTATCTTAGTACCAGGTTACTGTCCATCCAAATGTGGCCAACATTAAAATTCCTCCCTGATGGGCGAGTCCCTAGAGGCCGAACAAGTTACACGGCGGGCGATATTAGGAAACTACTGTCACATTTTTCTGTCGGATATTTTGTACCTTATTTTGAGCTGTATCCGTGTAATTTTACCAGATGGCCGTGAATTTGGTAGCAAGGGTTCATCCGGTTGTTTTATTTAGTGTTGTTGATTCTTACGAAAGGAGAAATGAAGACGCAAAACGTGTTATTGGAACTTTATTAGGTATGTACAAGTTTTAAACTAAATTAAAGCGGCAAGAGTAAAAACAAACGTCGTCTGGCTGCGCCTGCTCCTATTTAATTGGGGGTGTATAGTCATTAGTGGATTAGTACTTGGGACGTCTTCCATATTGCACAGCAACTTTTCGTGAAGTACGGGGCTTTTCCTTGCAAAATAAATGCCTAAACTACTGTATAATGTTACT
>JBCAUG010111824.1:0-21485 GCA_038406175.1 Haplosyllis leylae | reverse complement strand
TGGACTGAGCATCCCCCCGGACGGGGTACCCCCCCCCCCGGCTGGACTGAGTACCCCCCCTGCTGGACTGAGTATCCCCCCCGTTAACAGACAGACACCTGTGAAAACATATCCTCCCTCCGTACTACGTACGCGGTCGGTAAAAATTACGAGAAATTTCTTTGATACTGAAGGTCGTCCAATTCCGTTTAAAATTAAGGCAACAGAGAATCCGCCACCAAGTAGTTGTTTTGATAGAAGCTCCACCTGGTGGCTACTTTCTCACCTTCATCTGCTCCTCGTGTTTGTACCGGACGAGTACAGCTTTCGTCATGTAGGCCTCGGCCAGCGTCCCCTTGTCGTTCATCTACAAAATCATTAAAATTAATTATAATCTGAGTCACCGACTGCGTTGTAAGAGCTCATTCACACTGATAAAAGCAAACGTCAAGTCTCTTAGATGGGTTCTTGGGAAATGTACTCATCCAGCAGTGACAAAGAACAAAGAAAAAATTCACTTTTGCATTCGCTCGCTGTGTGTAAACGCTAAGGCCATTTGCCTTTCTACCGTTAATACATTCAAACAATGACCTTGTCAGCGATGTTGATGGCCTCATCGACCGCCTTTTCTCCCTGCTTCAGCGCGTCCGTTGCGCCTAGTTCAGCGTCTCCTCCACAGTCGTTCCAACTGGCCAATGAGAAGGCGAGTCGAATCAACTGCTTGG
This sequence comes from Haplosyllis leylae, assembly GCA_038406175.1. Taxonomy (NCBI): domain Eukaryota; kingdom Metazoa; phylum Annelida; class Polychaeta; order Phyllodocida; family Syllidae; genus Haplosyllis; species Haplosyllis leylae. The sequence goes on along the minus strand of JBCAUG010111824.1, from coordinate 20,781 downwards.
CCAATAGTAACTGTAATACAACAAGACCGTTGTTTCAAATCTTCAAAGTTTTGTTGGGCTACTGAAACTTTTGTTTTGGACACCAAGCTTAAGCTAATGTCAATATCACGTAAAGCCATTGTAATTTCAGAGCAAAGCAGAGACTGCACATAATTAATATTCATGATCCAGTCCCTTGAGAATCACCATCCACGTGGAAGACACCCTTGTCAGTGCGATCGCTAGACTGTTGCAACTACACAGCTGAAGGCACATTTCTTCCCCAAACAAGCATCTTCTTTATTTTTTAACTCCAAACTCGAGTCATGAGTGTTCTTGGTTCAAAGCAATGGTAGATTCATTGGCTTGCATGTTTTTGCCTTCGCGCGTACAATTGTGCAAAAGCGTTGATTCTTACGTTGTAGTGTTTGTCCTTAGATAGTTTTCTGTAGACGTCGATAGCTTTCCGACAATTCGTTATCGTCTCTTTCTCCATAGGTAACTGACCCTCATCAACAAAGTTAAACGTCTTCACTTTCTGCAAGATAAAACCATGGTTTTACTACGTAGCGTATATTTCGTTATATAAGACAGACACATGGTTTTATGATGTGGTGTACTCATGTAAGAAACTAGGGGATTTCACATACACAGAAAAGTTCCGCGGGAAAGACACCCCTATCGGAGGTGTTCCTAGCTCCAGATACCCAGGGGAAAATTTTAAGAGCCCGAGGTCACTTCCAACTCATGGAAAGTGAAAAGAAGTGAGCAGCAATTAGTTTATGTCACTTTTACCTGGTCCCAGATATGCGCCATCATACTGTAGAGATCTCCCATGCGTTTCTGTCTGGATCCCAGTTCTTTCTCCTCGATTTCCACGGCCTGTTTCCCCAGATCCAGAGCCTGGTCGTACAAACCCATTTGTGTCCTGTGTGATTAGTTTGGTCAATAATTATCGGCCGCATACGAAGTGTGACGGGAGGTTATATTTTCAGTTTGTTTGTCAGTTCACAGGGGGGTACCCCAGTCCCAGGTTCTTTCCCTGGTCCCAGGTCATACTGGGGGGGGGGGGGTCTCCCAGTCCTCGCCAGGGGGTACCCAAGCCAAAACTGTGTCCCGTCCCCCTAGCTGAGACTGGAGTACCCCCTCCCCACACTGGGAGACAGTACAGAGACAGTGAGTACTTTCTACGCCGCGGTCGGTATGCCTCTTGCGGTCACGCAGGAGGACTTTCTTCTTTTGGGCTGAGTGATAATTTATACTCAACGAAAGTGAAAATTTCTTTTTATCTTTGCCGTCACTTATTTTAACAGCACACATTGTATTTCCTAGCAAGCCGTCTAAAAGCGACTTTGCATTTGATGTCGCTTTTACCTGGTGTAAATTAAACTTTAAGTAACGTCACGATTACCATGTTTTTCATGGGGTAATTAGAGGCAGCTTTACTTTCACTCCACTGAGTATACGCACACATCTGTTGGTCATTTGCATTGTGAAATACATACAGGTGGCACGCGCTAATTCTCGGATTTCTACGACAGGTCGTCACTGAACGTGATTTTAAAAGAAATGTTGCGGATATGGATCGTACTCACATGAGACGCGCTACTTTCTCGGACCTCTGCGAGAGTTCATCACGAGACGTGATTTTAAACGAGAAGAGGTGCTGTGGATTGTACTCACATGAGACGCGCTACTTTCTCGGACCTCTGCGAGAGTTCATCACGTGACGTGATTTCCCTGAGTTTCTCGCTGTAACAGTCCATCATCCTCTCCGCGCCGAACTAAAAACAATTATTGAATAACCATTGCAACAAAGAAAGGTCCGGGAAGATGTGAAATTGTTATTGATACAAAACCTAAGCAGGATATGGGACTTATGCTGACGTTTTTACGCTGACTCTTCAGTGGGCGTAGGGCTGGAACCAAAAACAGGTGACACTGAGATTAAGTGTGTGAACACTTAATACTAATGTACAGTAAGCAAATTCTCCCGTTCGGAGTCCCTGTCCCGGTCCCACTGAAGCTCTGTATCTATTGGCCATACGTACACCTAGCTGGAACTAAAATGCTATATTATACAGGACTTTACCTCTCTCCAATAAAGCATGAGCTGGGGACTGTATTCCGTGTCAAACAGGATGTCAAATACCCTCCAGTCACCTAGGAATTCTTCTAGTCTCTTCAGATCCTTCAGGTACAGTAAGTGCTGTGGGTACTCCTGGAACGACGTGTAAAAATGTGAATAATTCCATACAGAACTATGATGAACTTTCAAAGAATTCAGATGAATACTCTAACTTGTACACTCTGTGGAACTATTCACACCAAGCGAAATTGAAAAACACCATAGAACAGTCAGAAAAGATCAAAGAATAGGCAACAAACACCAAAGAAAAATTTTACCTTCTCGTTCGCTAGATGTGAAGGGGCCTTTAGAAGTTGAGATAGAAATTAAATCTTGTCAGGATCTTACAGTTTTTATAGTTAGAGGTAACGCGAAATTTTGAACGGATAATAGAGAACAAAATAAAACCTATCATCTACGTGCATTGCGGATCCGGGTATGAATAATAATGAGCACCGGAAAACACGCATGGGGTGAGTGACCTGGTGACCTTCACGACGGCCTTGACCTTGGACTTACCTCTACTTTCCTTTTGATGTTTTCAACATGGCTGAAGAAATCTGCGAGTTTCTGATGCCACCAGCGGTAGAGCTTTCCTGAGGTCTCGGTGTCTTCCACTTTCAGATACCTGAAACAACGCCAAAACATAAACGTAAACAACGCCAAAACATAAACATAAACAACGCCAAAACATAAACGTAAACAACGCCAAAACATAAACGTAAACAAAACCAACACACAAACGAAAGCAACGCCAACATATAAATATAAACAACGCCAACATATGAATACAAACAACGCCAATATATCTTTTGACAAAACGTTAAAAAATATCATTCTCATAACTTTAAATGGTAGAACATTGTTTGTTTTCACATAACTTTGAATACTAATTACCAAAATTACTATTCAAATTCTCGGAGCAATCTATTTCTAAGCAAAAACATTTTTGGGTAGATATCTGACAAATTTAATTGAGTTTAAACAATATTTAGTTCTTCTTTTATTCTCAAAAATGCGTGGACTCACTTTTTGCGGACGGCTTTGCTGAGTGAGCGATGGTAGAAGTCGAGACGTCCCTCCCCGCTGTCTCCGAACGGACGCAGGAAGGGACGCAGGCTACGGTACACTGCCGCCCACTTGAACGCCGGAAGGTTACCCAGCGGCTTGTACGTCTCCTTCTCCGACGCCTCTTTCGAACCTGCGAGCAAAACAACATTCAATGTGCGATTAATATTGAGTGGTAGCAATGATCAAATAAGAATTTCACTTTTTCCGCTTACTCTTTGATCTTTTCCGATTGTTCTTTGATCTTTTCCGATTGTTCTTTGATCTTTTTTGATTTCACTTTCGCTTGGTCTGGGTAGCCCTTAACGTTCGCTCTGCGTAAACTTACATGTGCAGGGAAATGTTATACATCTAGATCCACACCCCCGGGGTTTATCACCTGTCTCAGGAAGTTACATCATGTTTGACCTGGATGTGACCTTGACGTACTGACCTTTTTCCTGAACGTCGGTCGTCGGCATGATGTTGTCCTCGTCGGCGAGTATTTTGAGGAGTTCGGACTCGAGGAGACCGGTCTGTGAGACCTCGAGCAGACACAGCGTGGCGACCAAGAGGTGACCGCCTCCCTCCTCCTCAAACCGCGTCAAAACCTGCTGCAACAACCTGCAACAACAACCAAACCACGTCAACACCTGCTGCAACAACCTACAACAACAACCAAACCGTGTCAACACCTGCTGCAACAACCTGCAACAAGAATTAAACTGCATCAACACTTGCTGCATTAACACATGTTGCAACAACCAAACCGTGTCAGCACCCGCTGCAACAACAGAAACATTGTGTCAACATCTGCTGCAATAACAATTAAATTTTGTCAATACCTGGACCACTGTACCAAGAGAAACGCCACATCAATGCCTGCAACAACAGCCTGTTACAATAATCGAACCAGGTGAACACCAGGGTATCCCCATTGGTATACTCACTCTAGCAATCCGTCAGCCAGTGTGTTACTAGTTACCCCAACCTGGATACTCACTCTAACAATCCGTCTGCCAGCGTGTTGATTTTGTCGTTGATTTTCCTGAACTCTCCGTATACCCTGAGTTCCTCGCAGGCGATAGACAACCACAACGGGTTCTCTGACGATCGTTTCCCTAGCAACGCGATCATCTGATCCATGTCGAGCTTTTTATTGAATTTACCCAGGAACTCGTTGATAATGTCCTGCAACAAAGAACAGAACCTGTTTTAAACGGTCACTATTTTGTAAGGTCACATATTACAGGTTGATGACTGCCACAAAGTTGATGACGTCACTGTTAAACTATCATACCTTTCTTATAGACATGCTCAACGGCTCGGCTACTATGACTTCCGGTTTGGCCTCACGTGACTTTAGACTCTTGTGCGGCTGCGTGTCGTCGATCATGGAGAAGATACACCGGATGTTGGGTCCGAGTTTGCGCGGAACCCACGTCATCATCTCCGCGTGCTTCTCCTTGTCAAACTAGAAAACAAAACACGGCGTCTCAGAATCTTTAGGACGTACAACTCGTGTTGAAGGACACGAGCTCCAAATCTTAAAATTTATTAAATAATAGTAGAAATTTACCAATTCAACACAAAGTTGGGGATTCTCAAACTCGCCCAATGTCAGATATGACATGTTAATGTCCCAATTGGGACCAAAATTTCCCTAGATATGGCTCGATCACACTGACCGAGACCGATAACAAGTATACAGAACTCAATGGGAATCTGTGTTGTTATCTGTCTCTGTGCAATATGAACAACCCTATACTATTCCATAGAACACAAATGTCATTGATCTTGGTCTCCAACACTGTCAGTGTGATTGAGCCATTACACATGCGGCGGCTAAGCAATGTGTATTACACCATACTTATATCACACCAGAACCTGTTTTTTACGGTCATTTCTATGCACGTTCGCCTTCCCTATACAATTAAAAGCATTTAGTAACAAATCCCGGTAATGTCCTCCAAATACCCCCAATCTTTTCGGCCCTTTTTTGAAGGAAATTGTACGGGAAATTGTGAAATGAAATTTCCCTGTTGATTAGTCGCGAGAAACTAAGAAAGGACAGGTGGCCTTTGAAGAGGGGTCACACTGTACGGAACGGACCTGGTTGACGGCGTCGATGAAAACGACGGTCGGTCTGGTATTCACGTTGTTAAGCGCGCTACACGTCATCTGTGAGATCGAGTCCATGTCGTGAGGCAGGTTCTCATCCTACAAATGGTACTGGTCTTAAGTATCGTGAGACTGATGTAAAAAAAAAAAAAACGTTGGTTAATGAAAGCGCAAAAACTAAGTGACGCAGCAGATTTGATCTCGATTGTCGCTCGTGTGGGACACATCGTTAAAAAGTTTTCAAGCAATTTGTTAATGATATCGTAGTCACTGTTGCAGATGCTTACTGTAAATATCATAAAATGCAGGATATGAAACTAGGAAGAGCCGGGAAAAGGCAAAAGAGAATTATTCTTCAAGCGATAATCCAGCTGCAACAGCCAAGCTGTTGTTGACATCTGCGTCTCGTGCTGTACATGTACTCACGTTGCAGACAGCCGTTTCTTTGAGCAGTCTCTGTAGCGTCGTCTGTAGACTCGTAGAGCCGGGTACGGCGCCCACAAAATGGTAAAACACGTACCACGGCTTCCCTCTGCCTCTGGAACAACACAAAGAGCTTCAGAAACATACGCTACGGAATTTTACATTTCAAAAGGCTTCATTTTCACCAGTTTAACTGGGTTTTGCTGTCTATCAGGGCTTTTATCTCCCAAGAATACACCCTGGGCCTGATCCTGTCTAGCGATTACCGAGGCTATGGTCCAAAGTATGAGGGTACATTTGAGGTACTCACCCAGGTATCTTCCTGTCTATCGCTGCTGTCAGCGTTGCGTCCACTGCGCGCGCCATGATGGATGATTTGCCGGTACCCGGACCTCCTAGTAATATGAGCGGCACGTCACGCCCCCTCCCGTCCACATAATCCTTGATCTGTAACCATAGCAACATCATATCATAACAACTGAACGTTCTTGTATGCTACACAGTTACTGAACATCTTTGGCATCCATAGAAAGACGGTTGTTTCACGCTACAATTTAGGTTTTACCATTTTACAGAGTTTAAAGGAAGGACTTTCTGTGGTGAAATTGTTTACATCCCAATTACATGTCTTGACACACATACTCATCCGCCCACTTACACCCACTCCGTCACAACTCCCCGGCACCATCTGGGCCTTGGCCTGTACCCACACACCCTGTCTTACACTCGCCCACATACATACCTTGTCAAGTATGTCACCCCTCCCCAAAACCATCTCGGCCTTGGCCTTCATGAAGGACTCGTGGCCCTCGTGCATGTGTTGGAAGATGTCCTCCGCGTCGTCGTTGAGTGGGTACTGCACTGAGATACGATCCTTGAAGAAGTTGAAGACGGACTGTTTGAACTTGTCCTCGACCATGAGTCGGACCCGGTTCGTCTGGGGGTCGCACTCCTCGTACTCGCACTTATACGAGACGATCCGGTTTGGCTGCAATAAAGGCTTGTTTACACGTAACGTTTGCGTGTGCGTCTGCGTCAAGTTTTCTATTGAGTCAGTGGTAACGTAAACGCACACACACAGAATGGCTTCAGACCCATTCTCTGCGTCAACTATTGACTCAATACAAAACTTGACACAGACGTTGACGCAGACACACATGCAAACGCTATGTGTAAACAGCGCTTAAATGGGAAATGCTCGTAGATATCACGGTACCAACCCCCTGACTCATTACTCCCGCCCCCAGACAGGACAGGGGTGAATCACCCCCTCCCCCCCAGAGAGGACAGGAGGAATATCCCAGCCCCTCCCCCCGGACAGGACGGGCTACCCAAAGACATAATGGGGACTACCCCTCGGACAGGACGGGGGTACCCCCCCTGACCCACCCCCTGGATACAGGAGGACTCACTACGCCGCGGGCGGTACGCCTCATGCAGTCAAGCAGGTGGACTTTCTTCTAAGGAACCGATTTTGAGATTTACCGAGACACTGTATGACATCAGGGTAACTTGTGTAGAGATGCCCCTCATTTACTGGGAAACTGTTTCATTTTAGATCAGCCCTGGCAGACCAATGAAACTTATTTGGAGTTTTCCCCTCGGAGACACCCCCTGAGTTACCTGAACCTGTTGGACGCACCCTCTGAACCTCCGGGAACCTGTCTCTTTGAGATAAACCTTTAAAAATCTCCCCTCCCCCTCCATCGAGATCCTGTATTGAGGCGCCCCTAACTCACCGGGAACCTGTCCTCGATCATCTGCTTGAGAACCTTGATCTTGGCGGGCGCCACTGGGTTTTCGTCCTGGAACACGGGTCGGTGCTCCTGCGGCAGGGTGTCGAGGTACGACTCGTCTCGGATCAGGAAGATCGCTAAAACAAAACAAGCCTGTTGTCAATGGTCACTGTACTCCGCAGACGTTAACAAGATTACTCACACGTCAATGTTGAATCTGATTTCCCAAAAAGAAGTTGACGGAAACGTTGATCAATGTTTTAATAAAGGATATGTTCTTGTTACCGCCCGCACCCGAAGGATGGGCAAGGTAATGTTTTTACACGTGTGGGTCTGTTCGGGGAGGGGCGGGGGGTACCATGTCCCAGGTCCTACCCGAGGGGGGGATTTCCCCCCACCCCCAGTCCTGTCACTGGCCCGGTTACTCCTCTCCTGGATGGGGCATCCCCCCACCCCGTCAGGAGAGTTAGCTTTGCTACGCCGCAGGTCGTACGCCTCTTGCGGTCATGCAGGAGGACTTTCTCGTGTATTAGTTCCATTATTTTGCTTCTATCACTTGAATGACCATTAATCATGTTTTAAAGTAATGGAACATCTGCTTTTGGGTTGATTTGTTTGTCAGTGACGTCAATTACGTGCCAGCATGCAAACTTATAGTTCACTAATTGGCCGTAAAACATAGGTTCTAATGTAGTACTGCTTTGCATCTGTTGTGTACGTACAATTAGGATTGTCCTTCCTGTAGGCGCCGTGCACGATCTCCATCTCCGTGACGGACAGTCCGAAGATCCAGCGGTAATCCTGCACCAAACTCTGTGGGACATCATCAGCCTCAGGGATCCAGCCTATCCTCTCACTAAAACGTAAAACCTCAGTAAAAACGTTTTCGCTTCCTGCAAAAACCCTTTCCTCGCGGTGGCAGCTCAAACCACTATCTGGATCTAAACGGATCCCTGGTAACCCTTCTATCAATACACGTCCCTGGTGGCACCCCAAACCACTATCCGGATCCAAACGGATCCCTGGTGACCCTTCTATCAATACACGTCCCTGGTGGCAGCCCAAACCACTATCCGGATCCAAACGGATCCCTGGCAACCCTTCTATCAATACACATCCCTGGTGGCACCCCAAACCACTATCCGGATCCAAACAGATCCCTGGTGACCCTTCTATCAATACACGTCCCTGGTGGCAGCCCAAACCACTATCCGGATCTAAACGGATCCCTGGTAACCCTTCTATCAATACACGTCCCTGGTGGCACCCCAAACCACAATCCGGATCCAAACGGATCCCTGGCGACACTTCTATCAATACACGTCCCTGGTGGCAGCCCAAACCACTATCCGGGTCCAAACGGATCCCTGGCGACCCTTCTATCAATACACGTCCCTGGTGGCACTTCTTTCAACACACGTCCCTGGTAGCGGATCCCTGGCGACCCTTCTATCAATACACATCCCTGGTAGCTTTCCAATCAGTACCCACTACCTGGTAGGGTCCAAACCAACACGTCGTTGTACCATCCCAATTCGTCCTAACTGGGGGTACCAACCCAGTCTATACCAGTCTCCATAATTACATTGTTGGTGTCGTCTGAGTAATGCTTCCTTCTGCTTCCTCTCCCGACATGCATCACCTGAAGCCCCTTTAACCACCTACCCACCCACCTACTTTCCTCAACAGGATCAGTTACCCGGTCATGCTGAAGTAAGGCATGATGTTGTCCTGGTAACACCTCCCCTACCCCACAGTTACCTGGTCATGTTGATGAAGTAAGGCATGATGTTGTCTTGGTAACAGCGATCTATCTCGCCGAGACACGTGCGTAACGTTAGCTCCGTCGTCGAGTCCTTCGGCACGCCCTGCAACACGTAACGTCAACAGGACGTTAAATATTCTGTAAGTGACGTCGTTTTCTGTTCGCTTTGGAATGCATCTGCGTACACAGGCGTCTATTGAACGGAGAAATGCTAATCTTTAAGTTACATTTTGCATGTTGATAATACGCAGTGAACTCACCCATCTCAGGTCACAATCCACCAGGTGAAGCCTCCTGTTCTCACACCACGCTCTTAAATCAGGAAATACCTGCAGAAAATAAACGTAAAAACGTGTCATGTGCGATCAGCCTATTTTATAACTGTCGTATTTCACGACCGCTTCGTGAAGAGTGATGCTTCAATGATCTAACATTTGAGATCCTAAATGATAGGTGATCTGGAGACGCAGGAAATGAACACTTTAAAATTTGATGGTTTAGCTTTCTGGACCATTTTTTAAAAAAAATTTCACATTAAACATTATAATGGATTTACCGTTACATATGACTGATGCCTAATGCTTCTTATTGTGGCCTTCATTGACAGGTGGTCTCAGGATAGAGGGTCGGGACACTAATTTACAGATAGCGCACAGTCTGTACAGCAGTACATTTCACAGACTCTTGGGAAGATCGCTTCCATTTCAAGGTCAGAACATTTGCTGGCATATAATATACCACAGTCAGTTCTATTCTTTTGAACGGTCACCTTCTACACAATTTTTGGCCGTAAAAGAAAGGCCCTACTTTACCTCCTTAACGAGGATCTCTCTCTCCCTGTGGAAATCTTTGAACGTTGACGACACGAAGATGCGAATCGTCTTCCAGTTGGTTCGGCGAACGACCAGGTCCTTGTACGGGTTGGGTGCGCCCTTGGGTACGTCCAGGGTATCACACACCTATAATACAGTAATACTCCCAGGGTTGGGTATGTTTAGGGTGTACCCTTGGGTACATCTAGGGTATCACACACCTACAATACAGTATTACACTGTGGGCTGAGTATGTTAAGGGTGCACCCTAGGGTACATCCAGGTATCACACACCTACAATACAGTAATACACTGAGGGTTGGGTACGTTTATGGTTTACCCTTGGGTATGTCTAGGGTATCACACACCTACAATACAGTAATATACTGAGGGTTGGGTATGTTTAGGGTGTACCCTTGGGTATGTCTAGGGTATCACACACCTACAATACAGTAATACACTGAGGGTTGGGTATGTTTATGGTTTACCCTTGGGTATGTCTAGGGTATCACACACCTACAATACAGTAATACACTGTGGGCTGAGTATGTTTATGGTTTATATCTATGGTATCACACACCTACAATACAGTAATATACTGAGGGTTGGGTATTTGTATTGCATTACTTTCAATAAAAATTTGGCAGCATTTTCTTCATTGTATTCAGAGTGTTTGTTGTAGCCGAATTCGTTGTAAGTTGGACTCAAGTGTACAGCCTTACCTTCAGCCAGACATCCTCAGGTGCCGCCCCAGCTCCAGGCTGCGTCACAGGTGGGTGATGAACTTCCTCTGTAACCTCGTTCTGAATCAACGGGTTCTTGTCACCGGGTCGTCCACCTGGTGGTGAAAACGCGCAATTAGCCATTGAAAACCCATCTTCACTGGGTTCTATGTACTTGTAGCAGCCAAACTTTTTAACATTGTTGTCAATGATTTTGATGTAAAGAAATCTGTCGTTTTAGCTGGGTGCTTGTTCTAACCGAACTCGTTGTAAGCGAACTCGTTGTAAGACGGACCCAGTGTATTCACGTCGTATTTGGATTAGGATTATGATGCGTATATTTGATTAACGTTTTGTTAACACCTGTTTTTTCTACAAACAACAAAGTTTTAAATTGGTTCTTCTATTTATATGCATGCAGATTAAATATCTTGAAAGCAAAATAAACATATTTGAACTCAATTAATCCATATTGCATTATTTTTTAACTGAAATGTAATATAACGCTTGTTCACACCCAATACGAAGGGACCTCCCTGAACGTAGCGAAAACGACTTCACTTACAAATGAGTTATCAATGTGTTATTTACTTTGGGTGGCGGATAAAAATTCATGAAACATTCGCTTTCGTTAAACGTAAATGAACCTTAATCAAGTGATGCGATTTCAGTGCATTCGGTCCATATTTGGACGTTTAGGGTGCAATTATATTGAAAGGAATGCGAAAGCAACATCGCTTAGAACGGATACATAGTTTTTTGAGTTGTGTTTTTATTGAGTAACGACAAAGAACGAAAAAAGTTTTCGTTTTCGCTCCAATATAATTCCACCGTCATGAGCTCGCAAGCGCAAAGAAATGGGTTGGTGTGAATAAACCCCGTCGTCACTAACCTCCGGGTGATGAGTGGATAGAGTTGACGACGCGCGTCGATTGAGACGCTCCACATCCCATTCTTAACTACAAAGGGCTGCACTCCCTGAAAATAACAACAAAGCAGGGTGGTAACACACCGATCAAGACAAAGTTCCCGGTCTTTTTTTTTCAACCCAAATTCAGGAGCTGGACTCCCTGAGAGATAATAAAATAAAGAAATCGAAACACAGATTGCATAATACTCACTCCTACTGCTCGAGAATAACTGTCAAGTCTTCACTGATTCTACATTAATTAACCCGTCCGACAATTAGAACAATATTGTGTCCAGACAACACACTTTTTCATCCACACTCATCACCGCCCACACCCGAAGGATGGGGTAAGGTAATAGTTTCAGTTTGTTTGTCAGTCCACAGGGGGATGGGGTACTCCTGCACCCCCCCCCCCGGCCAGGGATAGGACAGCTACGCGGCGGGCAGTATGCCCCTTGCATTTACGCAGGAGGACTTTCTCGTTTCGTTGTTTGTTTGTTTCATATGAAAGTTCAAACGTACGTTAACATTATTAATTCAACTGTATTTGGGTATTAAACTGGAAAGTACAAATACGTTGTTTTGAATTAACCCGGAGTACAGAGTCCTATAACTGGTAGAAACCCCAAATTAAAAGTAACACGTTACAAGCTCCATTGCATCAATGGGAACATCAAATGGCAATATAAAATACATAGGGGTTGAATTAGCAGTGAAATACACAGACGTAACACACACGCACAGAGCAACCGATCAATCAATTCATAACATTCTCCGCATTACACAAACATGCTGCAATGTTCCGCAATACAAATATATCACACACAAAATAAACAAAACGTATCAAAATAAAGATGTAAACTCACCAGTGTCGAACTAAACTTCCGCCTTATCCCACATGTTGAGGCAAGAATTCCGTCCAAATTGCGTAAAAATTCTGCGACTTGTGTTAAATGACCATGTACAGACCCGCTTGACTGGGGACGGTGTGTTTACCTTGTTTCTAGTCAACTAGAACAACCCGCCATTCACAGTTCGTACTGAAGTATTGATTGATCATAGAAGCAACAACGCAATACACGGCGCAGATCAATAATTAGGATTGTTGCAGTAACAATTTAATAACGGGGCAGGTTAAAACGTTAGAAAAAACATCAACGAATTTTTTCCTCGTAAAACGTATTTGAAAAATTGAATCACGAAATTGAAATGTACTCATTATAATAATAATTTCTTTTAAAATATTGAATAAATTCTACAAATAAACTCGTACTCTGCGTGTCATCAGTCCCAGAAACATTAGGCGGAAGGGCTGGGGCGTCATCAGTCCGCCCGTGTACCACCCTGGGACGTCATCAGTCTGCCCGTGTACCACGCTGGGGCGTCATCAGTCCGCCCATGTACCATGTTGGGGCATCATCAGTCCGCCCGTGTACCACGCTGGGGCATATCAGTCCGCCCGTGTACCACGCTGGGGCATCATCAGTCCGCCCGTGTACCATGCTGGGGCATCATCAGTCCGCCCGTGTACCACGCTGGGGTGTCATCAGTCTGCCCGTATACCACGCTGGGGCATCATCAGTCCGCCCGTGTACCACGCTGGGGCATCATCAGTCCGCCCGTGTACCACGCTGGGGCGTCATCAGTCCGCCCATGTACCACGCTGGGGCGTCATCAGTCCGCCCATGTACCACGCTGGGGCGTCATCAGTCCGCCCATGTATTATTAACCGATCACAAACCCGAGAAACACTAGTCGACAAATACAACACAAAACTTTTCTCGTCATTTGTATCAGTTCTTTTTAACAGATATTACAGGTGTACAGTGTAAAGTATATTATACATGTAACATATACCTTAAACGATGCACATAAATGCAGTTTCTGGTAATACATCTTTAAAGTTTATACGCAAACACGACGAAAAGGGTATGGCACCCATTCACTGTTTTTGCGTCAACAAAATCTACGATGCGAATGCACAGTGTGAGTGACCTCTTCATACTTTCTCCAAACTATTCTATTGTAAGAAGCCCAAGGGTCTATTCACACCTAGCGAAAGCGAACATTTTCCCAGAAAGCAACCTTGCTTTCTAAAGACCCGTTTATACCAAGCGTCAGCGTCAACACATAGTCAACGCTGTGATGATGCTTGCAACACAGCTCTCATTGAAATTAATGGAAACAAAAACAGTTGCTCCAGAATGGGGTTGCAACCCATTTTGCAGTGTGGTCAATGAGAGGTATGTCGCAAGATGATGCGTTGACTCTGGGTTGACGATGACGCTTGGCTTAATCGCTTTTGGACCCATTGGAGCGAAAGTGATTTCGCTTGGAAGGAATATATGGATTTCTACAGTGGTATTCAGACCGAGAGAAAGCGAAATCGCTTTCGCTTGATGTGGGTAGACATCGCTTAGAATGTGCACATAGTTTTCCTAGTTGTGTGTTTAAATTGAGTGGCGGCAAAGATTAAAGAAATTTTCGTTTTCGCAATTGCGTTCGCTCCAATATAATTCCGTAAGATGGGTGAATACAACATAATTGATATGTTAGCAAGTGTGAAGGTAACTTTAGACTTAATTTAAACTCCGCCAAGAAAGAATTGTGAGCATTGTTATTTCTGTTTTCCGTTACGATGATTGGCCGTAAAATACAGGTTCTTAAGCTGTTGCAGGAATGGCGACCTATACGTCACAATCTTTGGGAATCGGTGAATTTAATAGGTGCCTAAAAGATCCATCCACACCGAGCGAAAGAGAAAGCGAAAATTTTCTTTGATGTTTGTCGCTTATTCTCTGATCTTTCTTTATTCTTTGATCTTTTTCGCTTTCGTTGTCGATTTTGCTTGGTGTGAATAGGCCCATAACCTTTCTTTCCAAAATAGGTTTTATGCGTTTATCCCAAGTGAAGTAATATTGCATGAATATGATACAGGCCTAAGGGTGGAATTATATTGGAGCGAAAGCTTTCTTTGAGTTTTCCCTTCAACATAAGTCCACCTTCCAATTGTTACCGCCCGCGTACGCAGAACGACGGGAAGGTAATGTTTTCACAGGTTGTCTGTCTGTCCACATCTGGGGGTGGGGGGGGGGATGGGGGGAGGTACCCCCCCGTTCAGGTCAGGTTGGGGTACCCTCCTCCCCCCCCCCCCCCGGGAGAGAACAGCAGGGCGAGCACTTGCTACGCGGCGGGCGGTATGGAAAAGATCACGGGATGGAAAAGATCAAGGTAAAACGCAACCGCAGACGTTACGTGTAAACAAGGCTTAAATGCAATCAACAGATTTCTAGAAGTTGTACATACTATTTTGTCAACCAATTTTAGAATCGATGTCACCTTCGCCATCGCTAAATCTGTGAATGTATCCTAAGCCTTGAGATGTGTTTATACTGCCACGTGTTGTTGATCGTCACTGTTTGTCTCCGTTAAGGATGAGATCCATGTAAGCACCGGTCAGCAGCTGGTCCTTACTGACCGTTCAGGATGAGATCCATGTACGCACCGGTCAGCAGCTGGTCCTTACTGACTGAGAGTTTATCCATTAGATCATCAGCGATCTCCTGTCCAGCCTCCACGGTCTGCCCCCCCTGCATCACCACCTGAAACACACAGTCAAGTACACTGCGCCACTGTTGATGTGTTTGGGATGTGACGGGATTTCTTGCCCAAAAATCAACAAACAGATAAGCCTCTCGTTCGATGACGTCGGACCGAGGCGGTGGGAGAGACATCTTTCTGGGTGGAGGCAGGGCTCTGTCCAATTGCATCATGGGATAAGGACCCTCCCCCACCTCTCTTGAGGACAATAGAAGAGCTAAACAAACTGAAAACATTACATTACAGCTTTGAGCAAACTTTTTTGAACGGTCACTACAAGATTTACCAAAGACGCTTTACCTTCTCCATTGTTCTGGGCGGCCACCTTCCCGTTACGGTCAAAAGTTACTGCACCCTTATTGACTGTATAACTTCTACTTCAGATGCAAAAAGGCGGACCTTACCTCGAGTTCCATAAAGTCCCCGAGTCCTTCCACCTGATCTACGTGGACGCGCGTCTGTCCCACCATGTACAGCGTCCTGTTCTTCTTCACGACGCCCTTGATTCCTAGCGCCTTCCTCAGCGTCTCCTGAAAACAGATCAATCAGCGAAACCTTATTTCAACGACCGTTCACAATAGAATTTTGTAGCCATCATTCAGACAGGTATGTTGTACAGCGAGAATTACGTGATCACTGAACAACAAAAGATCACAATGTTCAGTGAGGGTGATGTGTATTGAATGTTGTACCTTTAAGTCCTGTGGGTGTTCAGTGAGGGTAATGTATGTGGAATGTTGTACCTTTAAGTCCTGTGGGTGTTCAGTGAGGGTGATGTGTATTGAATGTTGTACTTTAAGTCCTGTGGGTGTTCGGTGAGGGTGATGTGTGTGGAATGTTGTACCTTTAAGTCCTGTGGGTGTTCGGTGAGGGTGATGTGTATTGAATGTTGTACCTTTAAGTCCTGTGGGTGTTCAGTGAGGGTGATGTGTGTGGAATGTTGTACCTTTAAGTCCTGTGGGTGTTCGGTGAGAGTGATGTGTGTGGAATGTTGTACCTTTAAGTCCTGTGGGTGTTCGGTGAGGGTGATGTGTGTGGAATGTTGTACCTTTAAGTCCTGTGGGTGTTCTGTGAGGGTGATGTGTGTGGAATGTTGTACCTTTGAGTCCTGTGGGTGTTTAGTGAGGGTATTAGTATTGAATGCTGCTGTGGGTGAGGGTGATGTGTGTGGAATGTTGTACCTTTGAGTCCTGTGGGTGTTCAGTGAGGGTGATGTGCATTTAATGTTGTACCTTTAGGTCCTGTGGGTGTTCAGTGAGGGTGATGTGCATTTAATGTTGTACTTTTAAGTCCTGTGGGTGATCAGTGAGGGTGAGGTGTGTGGAATGCTGTACCTTTAGGTCTTGTGGGTGTTCAGTGAGGGTGATGTGTATGGAATGCTGTACCTTTAAGTCCTGTGGGTGTTCAGTAAGGGTGATGTATATTGAATGCTGTACCTTTAGGTCCTGTGGGTGTTCAGTGAGGGTGATGTGTATGGAATGCTGTACCTTTAGGTCCTGTGGGTGTTCGGTGAGGGTGATGTGCATTTAATGTTGTACCTTTAAGTCCTGTGGGTGTTCGGTGAGGGTGATGTGGTAGTCACTCAGCTTGGGGCCGCTCTGGTCAGGCCGTTCGTAGTAAATCAGTTGAGACGGGGTTCCCTGAAACAATGTACAATTATTTATTGAAAGCGACCCTAGTTTCCTTGAGAATAATTTTACTTACACTACTGAATAAAACACATGACCAAAGTTTTCAAATCTTTTGTCAAGTTCCGTGCATTTGATTTTGTGGTACCTACCTTGACCTAGCCAAGTTTGAGTGTGATCTGCCCAGTTCGAGTTCCCCGAAATTGAGTTTGTGGCACAAACCTTGAGTTCCTTGACCATGAGTCTACGGTACATACATTGAGTTCCTTGAGCTTGAGTCTGTGTTACATACCTTTAGTTCCCTGAGCTTGAGTCAGTGGTACTTACCTGAGTTCTCTGAGCTTGAGTCTGTGTTACATACATTTAGTTCCCTGGGCTTGAGTCTGGTACATACCTTGAGTTCTCTGAGCTTGAGTCTGTGGTACATACCTTGAGTTTCCTGAGTTTGAGTCTGTGGTACAAACCTTGAGTTCCCAGAGCTTGAGGCTGTGGTACATACCTTGAGTTCCCTGAGCTGGAGTCTGTGGTACATACATTGAGTTCTCTGAGCTTGAGTGTGTGGTACATACCTTGAGTTTTCTGAGCTTCAGTGTGTGGTACATACCTTGAGTTCCTCAAGCTTGAGTCTGTGGTCCATACCTTGAGTTCCCAGAGCTTGAGTCTGTGGTACATACCCTGGAGTCCCCGAGTTTCAGTTTTTGATATACAAATTTAGTTCCCTGAGTTTGAGTCTCTGGTACATACCTGAGCTTGAGTCTGTGGTACATACCTTTAGTTCCCTGAGCTTGAAAGACACAACAGGAAACAATACAGCACCATAAAAAACATACCATGAAAAGATTTGAGTCTGTGGTATATACCTTGAGTTCCCTGAGCTTGAGTCTGTGGTACATACCTTGGAGCCCCTGAGCTTGAGTCTATGGTATATACCTTGAGTTCCCTGAGCTTGAGTCTGTGGTACTTACCTTGAGTTCCTTGACCTTGAGTCTGTGGTACATACCTTGAGTTTGAGTGTGTGGTACATACCTTGAGTTTTCAGAGCTTGAGTCTTGTATACACCTTGAGCATGGGTTTTGTTAAGGTTTTAGAGGCACTCCTAAAGTGGACGAGTGATTTACAAAATCCACTCGTCCACACACCAATCTACTTGTCCACAATAATTGTTGTATTCACAAAACTTTTATGGATATTGACATGCCATGAGTAAAGTTGATTATTAAGATGCCTTAGGTCATATTAATTGTAAAGACTGAAAGATTTAATGATTTAAAATTAACTTTGGGGGAAAATCTTGCCAAGCTAACAAAAAAATTGGTCCTCAGAATCTGGATATGTTTGTGTGGAGGAGTGATTTCAAAAATCCACTTGCCCACACTCATTTTAACATGTTTGTGGACGAGTGCTAATGAAATCCCTGCAGTTCCTTTGTGTGTGTGAAATAAATGGTTGTAGCAGCTAAAGCCTGGTTTACACCTAACATCTGCATTTGCGTTTTCCTTTGATCTTTGCTGTCCTGTTCTTGAAAATTGAAACGTTCAGTGTAAACACCTTCACTTGTAGTCATGGATTCCATTCTTTGTGTCACACGCAGACGCAGATGCAAACGTCAAGTGTAAACAAGCCTTTAATTGTACTCGTTCTTCACCAAAATCGGATAGGGATCCGAACCCATATCTTTCTTCGTTTATGTTAATAAGTCATTAAAAATGCAATTTTTATCGAGCAAAAAATTGGTAATTTTGAGGAAATACTGCTTACAAAATACATTTTCTTTTGTGTGTGCTTTTCTAGGTGCCATCAGATACCAAAGAAATGCTGAATTCGATGGCAGCACAAGCATCTTCGGGTGAGTGAAAATGAATTGTGTCAGATATGATAAGGGTCCTTATTTTTCCAATTGAGTAGCTATGTGCTACGGAGAAATCGATTAGATTCAATTTGTATTCTCGTTCTACATGTTCTTCCTTCTTTAATCTTTCATTTCACTGCTTTGTTCGTAAATCGCGTCTTCTGTCCTTTTCCTGTTCGCACTTCTTTCTACACCAGTCTTCATGGGAATTGAAAATAACATTCTCCAAGCCTTTCTGAGCATACGTCTCGATAACAAGGACAAAATTTCTGCCAACCAAGTCATCCAGCATAACCTTAAGGTGAACTGTGCTCTGTTGTTACGAATAAACTCTTCTAAGGGCCTATTCACACCAAGCGAAAGCGAAAAAGATGAAAGAATAAGCGACAAACATCAAAGAAAATTTTCTCTTCCACATTCGCTTGATATGAACGAGCCTTTAGTAGCGTCAAGAATCTTCTCATAAAAGGACCACATCAGTTGTTAACAAACACCTACAATTTTTCAACAGCAACGCCGAATGATCTGACTACAAATTTAAGCTTTGTTCACACAGTGATAAAATGTAACCCGATATTCTAGCTCATTTTGTATTAAAATAGAATTTTGGACAGAATTCAAGGTCCATCACCCATTTAGCCACAAATTCTATTCTCTAATACAAATTATAATTTGCTGCACAATTTAGGGCTAAAATATCTGGCTAAGTTCCGTTATATGTGAACACAGCTTTCAACTGTTTTCGCTTCACTTTTAATGCATCGCTGAATGAATTTATGTATAATTTAACACTCGCCCGTGGCGAGTCCATTTCTTTGCGGGCGAGTTGAATTTAGAAGGACTCGCCCGGTCTGGCTAGTTGAAATTTTGGCCGTTTAGGTGTGACTCCTGTTGACAAAATTTTTATGATTATGATTTTTATGATTGATTTTTTTTTCTCTAAAATTATAAGACCATCCGGGCGAGTAGATTTTGCCACGGGTGAGTTGATTTTTGTGTTACTCGTCCGAGGTGGCAAGTAGGTAGTAATTCTTAAATTATACACTAAATTATTCCTGGATTTATCATTCCTCTTCGGTTAATATATTACACATTTGCAGATCCGGGGGGGGGGGGGTGGGGCGCCCCCACATCTGGGCCCAATTTCTTTCATTTTCCTGCAGTTTTCAAGGGGGAAATGTGGCCAAATAATAGGCTGGTGCCCCACCCTGGGGAACTGGCACCCCTCTACCCACGTCTGGGAAATCCTGGATCTGCAACTGCTACAAAATGAAATTTTCTACTGCAATACACATATTTAAATGTCACTGAAATGCGTATGTTTTGATTTGTACAGAATCAAGCATTGCAAGCCAATAAACAGATTAAAGGGATAGAGCACATGATGGAGCAGTTGCGAGAAGCAAATGATCAACTCCGCGCAGTTAAAGAGGCTTTCATGACGCATAAAAAGCAAGAGGTGATACATTGGTACTTTTATTCTGAAAAAAATAATGTAAAATGTGACAGCGTCATCTATACTTGAATATTGCGTAGCTTGCGTTTCGTCAATAATAGATTAATTTACCCCACTCTTCATCCTCCACCAACACCAAGTGCCTGTTCTGGATGACTGAACTCATATTCTGTCTCAATTTGGAACACAATTAAATTCAAAATTGCATGCTGTGCTGCATTTCTGGCCCAAAATTCATGAAAGAAATTTCATGCTGTGCTATTATTTCGGTCACGGCTGTCACATAAAATTGGAGTAATAATGCTTTGTTTACGGGTCTCTTGTAATGTATCTTCTTATCTGTATCTTAAAAACAGAAAGGGAAATCTGCAGGTATCTTGATTTCCTGTCCGATTATGCAGTTTGAATATATCGAAATTATCATAATTATTTTACTAACAGGAGATAAGGTACCAATCATTGTACGGGCGCTATATGAAACTTTGGCATAAGTATAGCGTGGCTCAGAAGGATATGGATCAATTGTAAGTTATGGCTCAATCACACTGACAGTGGCCGAGACCTAGACCGAGACCGATAACAAGTATACAGAACTCAATGGGAAT
>JBCAUG010111713.1:0-21489 GCA_038406175.1 Haplosyllis leylae | reverse complement strand
CCCTAGCCTACACCTATGGCCTGAATCTTGATGAAATCGGTGAATCCCGAGTACCCTTTAAGCTGCCGCAAATGTGTAGAAAATTGGAAAAAAATACAACCTTTATTTTCGATGCCCCGCGGTGGCCCCCTAAGTGTGTCGCACCCCCCAAAAAATGGTACCATCATATAGCCTAGTCATCTGCCCACCTAAAACCCCATGGCATTTTGAAGAGTCGTTGCTCCTTCATTGAGAAAACTTTGATTTTCTGAAGGCACCCCATTTTGGCCAAAATACTCGAATGGTCCTGGAGTTGCCAAAAATTGACATATGCCAAAATTGACCAAAAAGGGTCCTAGGAGATGTCATAAGGTATCTTGAGTCCAAATTTGACAAAAAAATTCCAACGGCAAGTGTCCCAAATTGCCGAAAAGAAGTTGCTATGCGTGATCCTATAAGGTGGTTTAAGTGTAAACTTAAACCACCTAAAAACCGTATTGGTTCAATTCATTTATGCTTCAAGCGTATGGGATTACTTGTGTACATTGCTGAATTTTCCAGACTAAGTCACTTTGAAGAACAGTACTTGTGACATGAAAGACCTATGCAAAGACCAGTGAACATAATGGCACATAACATGTGACGGATACTGGTTAAACGACAGGTTTTTAGGTCCCATATTTCATCAATTAATTAAGGTACCAAGTATACCAGGAAAGTGACACTTCCTAAGACTGCATGGCCACATGTTGATTCCATTGTAAATGTACATCCAAACTTTCCCATGTCTAGTTAAGTTTATTATTAATAATAATACTGGTGAGTACAAAAATAGTCTACAGTCCAATTAAATATCCTACCACAAAGATACTTCTGACCCCACAGTTAAATATATACCTGAATTAATCAGCAGTAGGTATCAAAATCCCTGGTGACACAGTGGTAGAATGCTTGAGCTGAAGATCCTGAGGTTCCAGTTCAAATACTGGTGAGGACAAAATAGTTTACAGTCCAAATAAATAGCCTACCATAAAGACAGCAGACCAAGAGTCAGAAATGGAGTTCCCCTAACAGCCATACCTACAAAACTGTATTAGTATATCTGATGGTATAAACAAGACAAAAGCAAAGGAGATCACATGATACCTCTGACAAGGTGTATGCTAACTGGTTAGGACCCATGCCAGGGAGTGATAAGTCAGCTAGTGGGACCAGCAGGGTCTGTCTTTATTCTATGACAGAGACTGCTACAAAGGTAGAACAGATGGTCACTTATATTGTATGACAGAAGCATGTAATATTTAGGAGTACTACCACAATAAATCAGCATTTGTACAGATACCACAACACAGTTCATTGGGTTATCATTACATGCATTTGCTATGATCACAAGCTAATTGGTATGTTGACAAGGTACTGGTAACCACAGCAGGACCACACCATACACCGACGTATCAACCAGACTAGACTGAGAATAATTCAGAGGCCCCTGAACAATTACTTAGACCATGTGACCCGCAGCAATCAGGACAAGTAATGTACTGTTACTATATGGCAATAAAGGATAAATAAAAAGACGTTGCATCGTTGACCCAATTGCTGGCACGTAAATGACGTCATGACAACATTCTGGTGTAAACAAATCCCCACCAATGAATGCCGGTTAAAATAGGCCTAATTATCATAAAACTGCCAAAGGCATTTCCAAGAAAACTATGTGCCCCCCTTTGTAATCAATAAGCTGACTCTATCGAGCCAGCAATAAACAAGCAAGCAAACAGACAGACACCATATTCGAGTTTCCCTTAAATTATACAAAGTTGGCAACAAAGAATAAATAATTTAATCAAAAAAATCAGAGATGTGCTATCCAACATGTCTGCTTAGCTCAGTCACCAAAGTATTAGAGCAAAGATCTGGTTCAATCCTCACTGGAGGCTTTTTTTTTGGATGAATTTATTTTGCTCAAGAGACTTGTGTTTGCCGTTTAGCAAGAAACCGACAATAAGTCTGAAAAGTTCTGAAGAAATGTATTTTTCAGCCCTTTCTAGAACATCGACAGTCCATGGTTCCCCTGTCTGGAGCACCTTCGAATCCTTACAAAAGCTTGTTCCCTTTACTTCACCTGCATACTTTGTCACGGACAATTAAATTACACTTAATACACCACCAGAGAGAGATGCCTCAATCCCCTCTGACCTGCAACCACAATAATGTCATTGACCTGCAACCACAATAATGTCATTCTTTTTCTCAATTCATCAACTAAAATTTTATTACATAAGTCAAAAGATCATAAAAACATCTCATCACAGCCTTAAAGGCTTTAATTTTTCAAACTTCAAAAATTTCACCCATGTTGGGTGTAAAAGCAAGTTTTTAATTACGTTGGGCAAAAATTACTTGTCATTTTCCTGTCCAGAAAAATGAACATCAAATTGCTTGTGCCATGGCAACCCTGTTTATTTGTTTTGCAATATTTTCAGGAAATAAACATAAAACGCATTTATTCGTTAATATCTAATAACATACATTTATTGAATGCATACAATTAGATGAATTTACAGAAAAATGATAATGTGGGCATTTTTTCCTTCCCTATAAAACCCATTTTTGCAACGGTCACACGTGCATCTGACAATTAACGAGCAGAGAAAATTTGTTGCAGCCCAACGTGACAGCTCGACTGCTATTGTAAAACACTTTCGGATTTTGAGAGCCAAATGTTATTCAACTGAAAATCCACGCGGTCTATTATTATAAATATATCTTAACTTATTTCGTAATCCTAGGTTTTAATTCAAAAAGCGGGTAGACTGAGGTTAAGTGAAATTATACTACAGCATGAACCAGCATACAGATTAGTACAACCAGCCTGGGAGTGAAACTGCTTTTTACGATCAGCTAAAATAAATAACAAAGTAATCCCTTATACATCAATGTGCTGTGTTCATACATATCATTGCTATTTTAAAATCTGGAATTACAATACACAATAAAACTTGTGATAATAAAAACATTGAGTTAGCATACACATCAATCATCTACATTATATTTTATTTTGCGTGAAACTCTATTGAATATTTTCGCCTGCTCGTGCACGTTTTTGACAATACATGA
Source organism: Haplosyllis leylae (assembly GCA_038406175.1). Lineage (NCBI taxonomy): Eukaryota > Metazoa > Annelida > Polychaeta > Phyllodocida > Syllidae > Haplosyllis > Haplosyllis leylae. The sequence continues at coordinate 18,390 of JBCAUG010111713.1, read as the reverse complement.
AATAATGTTAGTCGAATGCATCTTTCCCAGTACAAACCCCTTGGTTAAACTATTTCAGTCTTTATTAGCAGTGTTACTGCAACTTACCAGATGTACACATCTTCGAAAATAAATGTTTCTATACAAACTATGTACATTTGTGTGTTTAATAAAATAGTGCAAATACTTTCGAAATATACATAATATTGGCGTAGAAGTATCCCACCACTGAACATGTAACTAATTATGGCATCCTGAGTACGTTAAAGACTAAGCTGTCCGCCAATAGTTTCTAAATATGTACACAGTCCAGATTGGCAACGTGTAACAACCGCACATGTATAAAACATCAATATATTTCTTATAATTTCACACAAAGGTGCAGAACTTGTACATAACATTGTGTATCTACAGGGGATTAAGCATTTACTGGATTTTTTAACAATAATAATAACGATGAAGATTGATGATAACAAGCAGTGTGTATCTTTTGTGTGGGTACAGGTGTGTGTGATGTGTTCATGTCGAGGATGTTTGTGATACGGTGATGATCCTATCGCCACGTACCGGATTTGATTCTCTACAAAGTAGAACAGAAATTTATGTAAATGTGACACATAAACCGTGTTTCTTTACTTGTATACGAGTTGGTAAATAGGAAATCTAGCACCTTATTATTTAAAAATCTGTTGTTGTCTTTAGAGCTTATATACTAAAAGTAATTTAAATTTAGTTAGATTTGTATCAAATTAAAGCATTGGTTTCTTGAAGGAGAGGGATCTAGACATACCATGCAAGAAAGCTTGTTGCAAGCAGCGGGTAGCAATGGGTTGGGTAGGGTACTACAGTAACTTTGACCCAGCAGCATGGCCGATAGTTGCACTCTTGTTGAACTGACTAGATAGCTTTGGGGTGCTGGGTACAGAGATTGAGAAGGATCCTCCCATTGTACTTAGAGGTGACTCAACGTCCTGCACAAATACAGAAAGATAATAAGACATTAGTGAATGGTTAAAAACAGTAAAGGTACCACTGGGTATTTGCAACATTTCCTGTAAAGATATTCTAGATGTCAGGTAGGATTCATGTGAAGAACAAAGCTGAAAGTGTATGTTAAAAAGAACTTATTATACGCGAGCCAGCTCTCAAAGAATTAATTGAAGGGTTTCTTATTGGTTTTAATACCTGACTCTTTTTAGGTTTCCCACCAACAAGAGACTTATTAAAATTCTGGAACAAAATGAAAATAAATGTGAACACAGAAAATAAAAACACTCAAAAACCTAAAACAATGTAACAACTAATAAAATAACCTAATACAGTACAACCTCCTTTGAATTTCCCAAACCTGGCCGTAAAGCTGAGATGGACATTACAATGGCCAATGACATCAAATTGTGTACAGGAAATGACAACCCAAACGGAGGTTCCACTGTATATCACTCTGTATAAGCACAAACATAAACTGGAACATGATAACGAACTTTTATCTCGTACCACGATGGTAGCTCTGCGTTTGTTAGAAAATCTGTTGTATGGTGATTTTCTACCTGGCGAAGAAGTCTGAAAACAAACTGTTGGCATATAAATGATATCACTGCAATGATTGACACCTTTTCTCTGCAATTATACATTCATATCACTAGAAAACCGATGACGTTTCAGGCAACTACGCATACAACGAATTGAGTACATTGTGTATTTCCCGATTCATCATAACTTTGCTACAGTCTTCATTCCACTCAGCAATGCAACAATCGCGATATTTTTCCCGGAGTCGTATGATAAAATCAAGGAATAAAAACAGAAACTAAAACTAAACAACAGAATTAATTATGTCAAATGAGGAAAACCTAAAAATAATACAAAAACATGCACACAATAGTTCTCCATTCTCAAAGCGTAAAGCAAGGTTATCATGCGAACGGCGGCTATGGTCATTCTCTTCCATACATACTTTGAGAATGCTGCCTCTGCGACGCTCAACTCCACGCTCTTTTCTCACTTGAGCGAGTAGGTTAGCATAGGTCAGGCTACCCTACGGGTAACGAGAAATATTGTATAAGTATAAACCAACTGTTGGGCCAATTATTACCCCCCCTCCCCAATTCTATGATAACGGCGATTCAACGAATAACATTAATTAAGCGACAACTGTGTTACTGTAAAAATGCGAACAATTATGTGGCATCATCGAGCTAAAGTCACATTGCACAGTTTAGCAATGAACATAACAATGCCTTTTGTAAGTTTCTTGTCTTAGCAAATCGGTCCACCGACATCAAAAACTACTACTACTACTTCTACTACTACTACGTACTAAATCTGCAAAAAGAACGTAAATAGGAATGAAGTACCAAAACCATGTTAAAATCATAAAGACAAGTGAAGTCGACGAAGACCAAAACTATGCTATTTTGTAAGACATTAAGAAATCCGTCAACAACAATCCTACAATATTAGATGTATATCAATATCACACAGCACACATTTCATGACAAATGAACTCACAGCTAAAGTTTCTCTACGTCTAGAACGCCTACTGATCGGCGTTTTAAACGGTTCTCCTACTGGCGTGACAAAGGGATTATCCTGTGTTCTATGCTGAGTGAAGTTTTCGTCTATTTGCATTAACGTTGGTCCGAATGTATCGTCCTCCTGTGTAGAAAAAGATAATGTTCATACAATAAATAAATTTTACATACGTCTTAAAAACCTCCTTGAATCCTCCTGAAAAGAATGTAATGCAAAACGGAACGGGAGAAATGTTACCACAATTTTTTTCTTCAAAAATTAGTCACTGATTTAATCTTAATAGTATGAAGAGCTTGGGGGAAAGCAGACAACCAAGAGCTGAGAAACAAATTACTAATGATACTCACACTAAGATCGTTCGTCGATGCGAGTCTCATAGCTGTCAGGTTGCCTCTACCAGGTGTATTTACGTTCGTCAGCGATAAACTCTCGCGTCTGTTGAACGGGCTCATCATCTGTGTCATGGATGACATGGCGCGCTTTAGTTTACGTGGAGTCTTGTTGAATGAGAATGCTCGACTCACTCTTTTTCCAAACCTGTACATAAAAATCAGTATTATTACAGTAGGAGTACATCAACGAGTCTGTTAAAATTTTCAATAAAATTGCACAGAAATTCACACTTACTTGGAGGCAGCTTTGCTGAGAGTTTTATTGTGCAGATCGCTGGTGTCGATTAGAAGGCTGCTTGCATCAGAAGACTCCAGAAGATTTTCATAGTCAGCTCTGCAGGTTGAGTTGGCAATGTGCCTGCTAAGATCGTTCAAAAATTTATCTTTGTTGATATCTTCCTCCACGATCATAAATGCATAGAGAGCTATGTCTTTGTTCAGTTCCTTGGTGACCAACGCAAAAATGTTCTTGTATTCTGAAACAAAATCAAAGAATGGATGTCAAGCATATGAACACTTATACACATAACAATTTAGGATATTTAATTGCAACAGGAATCACATTGTGTTTCAATTTATGCCTTACCTTTAGTATCGTTTATGTTAACGACCCTTTTGATACAATTAAGTTGTAACATCTCAAGATGTTTGTAAGCTTTCTGCGGAGTTTTAGCACCATGAGTTGCTGGACTTTTTGCATTGAGAACTTTGACTCTCCTCTTGCACATCTAAAACACACAAAAAATCCAAGGTAACAGGACATACGACAGAATTTTGTCACATGCACAACAAGTTTACATCTAAATAAAATTTTAACTAATTTTCATTTACCTCTAAACTGTCTGAGAACAGGAACAAGGAAAGGTTGTCGCCACGACCACTCAAACTGTCAGTCATCTCCACAACATCTATCCGTGTGATGAACTTTCGGTGTGATGACAACAAATTCGCCTAAAATAAATATTTCTTAGTTAAGTACATTTTCAGCAAAAAAATCATTGCGTGCAATATGTATCAACAAATTAAATTTAATAACAAAATACAAAGAAACACACCGGACAATTATCAATGTCATTCATGATATCAAACATGATCTGATGACCCTCTGCTTTCCTCTTATCTTCATTGATATGCCTGCAAAATAAAAGATAGGATTTATTATCTTACATTTGTCTCCCATAGAAAGTGGTATGTAGATTCTCAAGACACTACACAACACTTACGTCATCACTTCTTCTAAGGTCTCGATGGAATTGATAAGCTGAGTGTGGTCAGGAAGGTTTCTTTCAGTCCTCTTCAGTAACTCTTTGAGCAACAGCATCACACTTGGCAGCCTTTGTACAGGTCGTATTAACAACTCTGTCAGCGTTTGTCGTCCACATTCTGGTTTACTCTGACATACCTAGAAAGAAAAGTTTTCACTGTCTGATCCTGATCTTCTGTACTACTTACTAAGCAGCAATGCATGAAGCATCTGAACGATAATAAAATTATTTTGAAGTCTACCTTTAGAAACGCGTGGAATCTTGGCTTGGCTTTGTCACATTGGTTTATTGTCTCCTTCGTATTCTCGAAGAAGTTCACAAAGGGAGGGTATGCTTTCAGTAATTCATCAGCCTAAAACAGAAGAAGGCATATTTTAAGTAACTATTTTTCACAATTACACAGAGAAGCTGAATTTTAAGCATATTCTTCCGAAATATGGATCTTCAGTAAATGTCTTAAAATCATCAGAACCTTTTGATGTGGAAACTTACATGACTTAATATGACAGATCCAATAGACTGTTCTTCGTGCCAATTGTTGACAATTTCAGCCAAATCATCGCGAATTTTAGTATGAACTTCGTATATTGGTGGGAGTTTTCCGAAAACAACTTTGATGTCTTGAGGGTCAAGTATTGGACCTCCTGGCTGATCTTCCCTCTCAATTTCTTCTTTGAAAACCTGTAGAGTAATGTGCAAACAAGTGTTAATTTATTACCAACAGATAGACATGGTGAGGGGATACTTTATTACACCAAAATAATTTTCTCAATTTACCTTTAGTATAGTGTTTAATATCCCGACATAATTCTTTTCCGTTTGTAACAGCTCCATTGCTATCAACTGCCTTGCACTGGCCTTTACAGTGCTTGGAGACTGCTTGTCTTTCAAATCTGTGAAAATAGAGTGATGGACCTTGTAAAAGTGAACAAGCAATCATTGCAACATGAATATGAATGAAAAAAAAAACAACATAAAAAACCATGTAACAATCAAATGTAATGCAACGTAATGCAACACAATGTACCTGATGAATTAAGCGCAGAATTCTGCCTAGTGATGGGGCGGTTGATCCCTGTCAACACATCTTAATTTACAACCCGAAACACTAAATGTCATGCATTTACAGTAATATTTAGGAAAACACTAACCTGTAGGCGTACCAGAGGTATCCGCAGTAGCATCTAAGAAAGATGCACTAAATGATACTCTGGCAATCTCATTAGACCGCCTCTTGCTGTTCAGCATAGGGGAATCGACATCACCCTCGGCTGCCAGTTGCGCAAGATTTTCGCGTAATCGTTTTCGTTTTCTTGATTTGTTTCCTGACAAGGTCTTGGGAGTTTTCTCTCTGTTTGATGATGGAGTTTCTGGTTGCGACTGAAACGACAAAATCTTCCCTGTAATTCATTTCAACAAATGACGGGAAATGATGATTCCTCTTTATTTTTTTCATATTCCAGCTATGTAAGGAGTTATACCTCTTCGAATCTGTACATGCTTTCATCGGCGCAGGCATCCATTTGTATACTGCCCCAAAACCACTGAAATAAGAAAATGATCACTTTTATTTTTATTTTTCATTTTTTATTTTACAATTATATTATTTCAATCATTTATTTCGCTCTCGTAAAAAGACTGGTAAAACTTACGTCAGATTTGACAATATGTAACTTAGAATGGACTTCAAAGGGGATGGTTTTGACTGAATGTTCGTCCACCACAAGGTGAGTACATGTTGGTGCCCCGGGCTCGGCATACGTACCACCTGCAAAACAAATAACACATCAATATTAAACACTTTATCTTGTTAATAATTACCCCATCAAAGGTATAGCAGGTGAGTTTTTACTACATTTTGCACCTTCGCGCCAGCCACGCTTAAGGAATTTTCAGATCTAAGATTCCAGGAAATACAGCCGCAATACGCAGCTGGTAGTAAAATTATTGAGAAGAACGGCGTGATAAAGAAAATAACTCGTGAATTCACATACTAAAGACCAATTACATAATAACATTTTTGTCCACTAGTGGCAAGAAGGATTTAAACTTTCAAAAATTGTCTTTTATCAACTCACTTCAAATTCAATTTTTAGCCATTGTGAACACATTTCTCCAAGCACTTTAGGTACGTAACTATTTGTTTATGAACAAATATGTTTCAGATTATGGAAGATGGTAAAGCATGGATTTATTTATACATTGAAGTGGATATATTTAAGCCTACTAAGGCCTAATCCAATTCAAGTACGCAAACATCTGCATCTTATGTGGAGAAGAAATTATCTACTATCTGCAAAGCCACTTGACTGGAGTTCTTTTAAAATAAACATATTTTCCCTAATAAACACGATGACAATCCCTGTTAATTTTATTCAAACATCGTAAAAGACAATACTCTTGGGCGGTTTAGTTTTATTACTACCAGAGACAATTATCCCAAATCTACTTCAATACCTTAAGTTAACTTCCAAATGTTGCAACAATTAGTCTGTTTAACTAAAAGTTAAATATCTATTCTGGTACAAGCAGTTTATAAAATCAAACAAGCTCCAAATAGACAGTGAATACGACTTTAATACTAATTATGTTTATATTTTTCACGTAGACGATTTGAATCTCGACTTCGCCCAGTTCCTGATTAACAAGTATAATGACTGGCCATTAACCCGACATTATAATTTTTAAAAATAAGCTATCACATATCTTTTCAGAAGCAAATCAAAAGAATCTGCATTTGATTTATGTTTTTATGATTTGCCTTACACAGCAGTAAACGCCCCTATTTCTTTGATAACTGAAACTGTACACCGGGTCTAGTTTTATCACCCACAGGTGGGCGCCGCGAAAATTAATTAATATTCATATTTTTGATGTTACACCAGACGCTCCCACAGTTCCCTAAAAGGTTTCAAATCTCAAGTTACACTAAAAAAGCCATGACAATGTCCTTAAACAGCCAAGTATGATTTTGAAGGACTACTTGAGTGGGATATGAAACATTTGCACATTTGGCCTTTCATGCCCAACACAAGACTCTGCAGCCATTGTACAGTAGAGAACACATCTTTCCTTTCAGGAGAATAAAAGACAAAGGGTAAAAGGTCGATGATTTTCCAAAAGAAAAATACAAGAAATTATTTTATTAAAGACTTAAGATGACTCATTGAACACGAACCATGCAAATGAATCAAACACTGGATTTAATTGACAATGGTCCTTAACGGCTAAAACATAATGAAAATTAAATTCTTCTCCAAAAAACGTAGTTGGTACGTTAACCTTCATCGATTGTGAAAATTTTAAAATCCAAGTAAAAACAAGGTTAAACGTGAGCGAAGGACGCTTGCTTTGGCTTAATGTAGCATAAATAAGATGATTAAGAGGTAAACATAGGAACCTAGAATAATTACAGTCCGTTGTGAGAAATGGACATTTGCAGTAGTTAATGAATGAATGGCACAGTACATTTCGTGTCTTACGTGCTTACGGAGATACCTTATGCATGCTCAATTGAGCAGCAATAACAAGCAATTACCTCCTCATCAATTCGCTATGTCCATCAAACTTTTAATTAAGACGAATGAAATCTCGAATTTCAATATATTTTTTCTTACGGCAAGATTTCAGAGCAACTAGATACCGATGCGAATACATGGGAATATGTGCAATACAGTCCATATGGTGTTTTCTAGGAGTCTGTAATTAAGTATTTGATCAATTCAAAAATCTAATCAAAGAAATGTTCGCACCACAAAACTAACAACCTATTTGCTGAGCCAAGAACAAAGGACGACAACACTAATCCATAGGAAGTTTTGTAAATTAAAATTCAGCTGTTTCTCTACTCATTGTCCTTAAGCAGTACTTCACTTGGACCTTAAGAATTATTTTAAGTTCTCAATATTTCCCACCCACCCTTTGACAGACTGTAGCCATTTTAATTGAACTGGAGTAGGAAATCTTTGTCAACAAGGAACTGAAGTAGAACCATTGAGAGAAGAAGAGCTAAGGAAAATAAACTTGCCATTGTCGCTGCATGGTGAAGATAAAATTCTAACTTTATTTCTGTTTGAATTGAATCTCCGCCCAACGGTGTCCTGCTCAGTCTTAAGTGTCTCGCAATGCCTTGGAGTGGTGCACACTTCACTAACAGAGTCTTCGGGAATTGTGTCATTATTACGCTGTGCGAATTCCAATTGTGATTTTCTTTCCACATGGTGTGGAGAACTTCCTCTCTGTTCCTTTGACCTTCCACTGGTTAGGCTTAATTTGTTAAAGTACGAAAGTCTTCTTTTCTTATGTAATAAATGCCTGTCCGTAGATTTCCTCCGTTTGGGAGTGTAAAGCCCTCCTAAACTAAACCTCCGGGTATTCTCTGCACCAGCAGTAAAACTAAAGTCAAAATTGGCTTTTGATGCAGCAGTGAACGTAAAGTCACAGGGCTCATTGTTAGTGTCCTGTTCGAAGTGTGAGGTGAAGTCCAAATTAGGTTTCATAGGTTCGGCGAAGGTGAAGTCGAACTTTGAAGTCTTTGAGGTTGACACTGGTAACGGTGAATCCATAGGAGACTCGCGGTAGGGGCTGCCGGGTTGAATTCCAGAAACCAGATCATTATCAATCTCATTAGCTTTTGGGCTGAAACACGCTCCAAAGTCAATGCTGAATCTCTTCAAGGGACTCAAGAAACTGGAGAAGTTGTCACTTTTTGGCGTGTCCATTTTTGGTGTGTCGAATTTAAATAGTCTTCCTGGTATGAAGTCACCTTTTGGAGTCGTATCCAATCCTTCCATTTTGCCTCACAATTTATGAATGATAAAATGTTGCAAAACAACTTGTTCGCTTGATCAATTTTCCGTTAATCTTCCTTGACGAGAAAAAACAGTCATCCTTCCTCAACGTTTCAGATAACATTGACGATGTTGCCGAAACACTTGTGGCCTTAATGCGATCATCGTTTATCTAACAAAAACCATCTGCGCGCCCTTATAATGTGAATAAAACAGCTTACGTGAAAAGAAACTACCATGAAAATCTTCTCAATTATAATCTTCCAAGCGACTAATGATTTAAGTCCTCACACACTATGTAGTTGAAGACGAATATGATGCCTCAGTATGACAGGTCTCAAGGAGTCCAAACCATCTGCCAACCTTCACGGGTTACGTCGACTTATCAGCGAGCTCTGTCATTAACTGCTATGGAAAACACCATTTGCCTTCTTTGGGTCCGCAGAGTAGTACTTAAATATGGCTAGCTTATTTGCTAAGAACCCAGGGGGTTCGTTAATCGCTGGTTAGCAAAAGAAGAACTTGATGACAGTTCTTCAAGACTCTTCTGTTACAGTTAACTTCCAACTCAAGATGATTCAGAGTCAAAACTGAAGAAACTAAATCCGAGTTAAAAGCTCCGAAGTTACAAGACTTCCTATCTGTAGATCGAACTAATGATACCGTTTTTGGTGCTTTACTTCTGTGATACGATAAAACGGTATACTTCAGAAGTCCATATGGTGTTTCCTCTGAAAGAATTGAATAATTACTGTTACAAGTAATTAGTCTATTACAGTTTTTATAGAACTGTAACCACGCCTAATTTATAAAAATGGTGTTTGAAATATTACGTATCCAAATTATTGTTCAGTCGATACTAAATTTCAATCAACTTGTCCAAGTTTGTAAAGTGCAGGTGGTACCTGTGTAGTCGATCTTTCTTCCACGCGGTCTGCCTTAATTGCTACTCGTTTAAACGAGGTGCTGCACGTCTCACGTAAAAGTTAAGTCCTCCAATTAAAATTCAATTTGGAGTTTGATCACTGCCCATACAAAGAGCGGTCTGTATGCTTAGCCCTTCGCTTGGGTACTGAAGTGGAGCCAAGCAAGCAAATGACTAAATAACCCTTCAGCGCAGTTTATGGTGCTCTCTAGGTTCTCGTTGATGCTGTAATAACATCTGCACATGTCCACACGGAGTGTTACAATCGCTCCAAAACAGGCAGATGAAAATCTAATCCGTGAGTAATGTTACACCTGTGGATGCAACTTGCTACTGTCCCACGCGAATGCCTGAGGAGAATGTGAGATTCCTCGAGATGCTTCACTCTTTTGTGCTTATGCACTGCCCTGTCCTGTGGGTTAAATGCTGCCCCTACTTCATCCCCGCTGCGTCCCTCCTATTGTCTGTTTCAATACGAATCACATCAGGTTTTGCCCGAGCCAGTCGAGAGTGCCGCGGCACAGGAGAGCGATCAGTGGGGAACTACCAACAAGCAAACCCTCCATGGGTATGCTACAAGTGAACAGCATCATCACTGGTACTAACAGCAATTTCAAAATCCTAAGCTACTTATTTTATTTTATGAAAGATGGAAACCCATAAATCCCGCCAGTTCGATACCATCTTATTCCTTTAAAGTCTCAGGTGGTATACTTTGTATTTCTGTATGTGTGCTACAACTTAGTATTGTAAGTCACTCTTAATCCTGTAAATCTCAACTACACTGCGGGAAAGTTTCAACTTGACTTATCCAGGATTACAATTCCAGACGCCTTCGTCTGAACTGTTTCGTCATTTTAATTTCCATTAAGGACTTCAGCTCAAAATCAGTGATGGGCACAAGAGTGTAAGCTTTTCATTACTTGAAAGTTCAAATTACGTTGGGCAGGATTAGTGTCAAAACACATCGATACTATTCGCAATTCCGTAATAATAGTCGCCACTATTAGCATCCTAACTCTCTACTATTGCTTCCAAACAGGTTGCAGTGGCTCCAAACTGATTGGGTCCAGGGTCTCCTGCATAAATTTTATTTTTTATATTTATTGTAATCCATTTATTAGTTGTTTTTTTTATTATTTGTGTCTTGAACCGATATTCTCACAAATCAAATTGTCAGCCTTTACTATTGTGAGCAAACAATTTTGATATAATATAATCTTCTGAAGGGCATTTCGCTGGCGACGCATTCAAATCAACACTGAACTCCAACGGGGTATACAGAACTTGAATAGGTGTTTCGAAAAAAATAAAATAAAAAATTATACCACGTGGCAATTCAGTCTGTGCCATAAAGAAAATGTACCTTTGTTGGATATAGATGAGGGCAAAACAAAGAAATCGCGTGTAGTTTGCAAACAATTAATTATGAAGCTCAAAGTTGTCTGTGTGGATAATTAGGGATCTCACAAAGCACAATAGACAAAATACCCAAGTATTTTCAGTTCTCCACAGATCAAATTTATTAATTAAAACCTAATGTAGATATTTTCCTTAACCTCTGACGTGTAGAAATGACAATGTGACTTAATTATTATCACCGAGATGTTTTGAAATTTATTTCCTTATTTTCTAAGATTGACAAGACTACACGTTGTGTTTGAGTGACATTGCTAATCAACTTACTAATCGTTCTCTCCAACTCTAATCTGCTACTTATTTACATAGATGCTAGTTACTTAACAAAATAAATCTACAAACATATTGCATTTTGTCTAAAACATAAACTAAGACATCGCCGTTGTTTATTTGCCATTTGTTAAGTTGATTTGTAACATTTAGATAATCATTTCACTAATTAGATAAAATAGTGATAGACCTACAGGGACAAAATACAAGTCAGATGTGTGGAACTGCTTCAAACGTCAGAATAATTAAGCTTATAATTAACTTAGCTCATTTTCATTTTTGAAACAAAAGAAAGCGCCCTGAGTAAAATGTTTCCACATGTTGGCAATGATCACATCTCTCACCTCCTGAGGAGAATCTTAAATGCCATTATCACTTCAAATCCGTGTGCGTTATACATCTGCCTTGAATATGAAAGTTTGTGAAATAAATTTGAAATTTTAAGAGGTGTACCAATACTACTAATTTTTTATACTTCCCTCTCCAAAATTCAGAGAACAATTCTAATTGAAGGATTTGAAATAGATAATCGCGTGTAATTCTTTTCAAGTAGGTAAACCTGTGAAAATACTTCCAAAATGGACAACATGAGATAACACACGAAACAGATGACACTTGCAATAGGAAGACAGTCCTGATACTGATGACATTGAATTGAGGGTGATTTTGAAATCTAAAGTTTTGCAGTGAAGAGCATGTGTTTTGCGTATTTCAATTTCGAGAAAGCAATACATTAAAGGCAAAGGTAACTTTTGATGTTTCAAATTCAGAAATAATCTTTCTAAGTCTACCGACTAATTCCAACAAAGAAGATGTGTCTCCTAAAATTATAAAACTGTGAACAATTAAACTCAAAAGTGTGCTAAAACAGAGTTCTAGCTGGCGTATAATTATCTAAGTTAAGCACTTAACGGTTATTGTTCGAGTATATAATGACCCTAAACAGATGCTTTTTCTGTGCCTTGCAACAGGCTTAACATTGTTAAAAATCTGTTCCCGTCCCTAGAGTCTTGCATGCGAACTGAACACTGACATGAATACATTACAAGTTGACAATTGTCGCTCGTACTTTATCCCCCATCTTTTTGTATGCTGAACTTGACCAATATGATTGATACCATTCAAAGAGGAACAAAAAAGGACAAAAAGACATCGTTGGCTCTATTGATGACAGGAAACCAGTTCAACTCTGATGTCCAAGGCCGATGAAGAAATCAGAATAGATACTAAGGAGAAGGTGGAGCCGAGGGCTGTAGCTCTAACTCATTTGGGACATTAAACACAAATGTACTTTTGTGTCTACACTTTGAATTACAGTTAAATTTCATATCAATTGACTCAATGACTACTATGAATATAAATCACATATATAATTAGACACTGAAGTTCAAACATTAAAGCTGAGATTTTATGAATTATACCCACGACTATAATCTCTGACAAAGAAAAAATATTACATCCAAGCAAGACATGTAGCCTAACTTGAATACGTCTTCTTAAAGAACATTTTACACATTGATAAGTTTTCTGGCTGAAGAATACCTACTATATTTGAGGTTTGCTACAAATGAATTAATTTTCGTTTCAAACAGTGGTGCTTATAATTTGTGAAAAAATCAGGTTGCGTAAGTATTCAACACCTGCATTTTATTCACGTTGCAATAAAGAAAATAAAAGATCAACGCATGTGGAATTTCTGAGAACTAGATTTAACTAATCAATAATAAAGAATATCAGCCGCTTCTACACCCCGTGGAGTTGGAATGTACACACAACCAATTTTGAAGACAATAGACCCGTACATACTGCTCAAAATTTCAAATTCAAGGACGGATAAAAGCGGAACTCTTGCTTGTGAGAAGTACGTTTGAGTTGAAACACACTTCGGGATTTGAACATCCATAAAACCGTGTCAAAATCTTTTTAAGTTGGTAAACAGAACCACTTTTGATACCAGCATTATTTTTCTGCACAACAAAGTGTTACGTCTATTTCAAAGTGATGGGATTTTATTAGAAAAAAATACGTAAATCCAACTTCATTCCCACTTAAACAATTTAACAATGAAACCACCAAATCCTTATTTGCCGCTTTTGTTTGGTGCTATTTACCTTTAATTGATTTTCGGAATATTTGAAATTTACTCAGGTTTGTTTCATCTTCACACTGTCATTGCCGACACCTTCATTCCTTTGGAAATCAAATTGTGGCGGTGTTTTTGCTGGTTTTCCAGTTATTTGACATGACAACCCATCTCTGGGTTGCAGTTCTACCAAGTAGGATTTTAAAAGCAATGGCTTTGCAATTGTAAAATCAATTGAAGTCTTCAAAGAAAGCGACAAAAGTAACAACATCCTGTCTCAACCACTCAGACTCTATTGTTTTACCTGGAGGAAGAGACTTTTTGTAATCAAGAGATTCTACCAATAATTAATACACCGTAATTGCAAATATTTCAAAGGACTCAACGGAGGATCTTTACTAGAAATTTCCAGTGTGGACTTTGGACTCAAATAACGTAACGGGAGAATTTCCTCTGTTTTAAAAATTAACGAATCTAATTAGATCTAGGTACAGAAAAAAAGTTAAGTGTCCACGCATGGTGCTAAACTGTGTCAAATTCTCCACAACTTTGCTGTAAAGGAGACAAAATAGTATGTTACATCAGAAAAGTTAACTAACTCCTTACTTTATTAACAAGACTGCCCGGAGCTTCAATGTAACAGACAGCCAATTATTTACATAGAATATTAGCTTACAATGCCAAAAAGGGTTTAACTATTCATATAAAGTCAACTCTTCTTCCACCGGTTGCATCCCCTTTAATACCTGAGGCTAATTTCAAATTTACAGTTTAATTCTTCAACTAACTATTGTTGCTTATGTCACAAAATCTGGTGAAGATCTAAACGAAAGAACGCAATAGCATATTGTAAATTTATCTTAAACAAACTTTTACTACTGTATTGCGCAATTTACGATGAAATGGTACATAGGGGCTATCTTAAATAAGACTCCAGATAAAAGTAACTTTTGGATGAAACACTTATGTCTAGTAGACTTCTGAGATCTGTATATTGCACCATGGAATTTAAACAACATCTCTAATAAATAAAAGTTCTATTTAAATTTAACCTCCTCTGTTGGGACAATGCATAAACTTCTATTGGCGAGCAATTACTGTTACGAAATTCCTCTCTTCACAGAAATAATTTCTCACGGCTTAAGCAGAAATATACCCACATCGTCATGTTTCGTAAACAGAACATTTTCAAATCCACAAGTACACTTCCACAATAAGTTTCCACATATTAACAATTTAAATTGCTAAAAGTTTGGACGGATGTACTGTCACAGTAATGAATGGCATTGGCACAGTGATGCTGGTTATGTAAAGTTATGGTGGTTCAGGACAAAACTTCCCTTTCAGGAGGGCATCTCTGTTCCCAATTGGTAGTTATTCTCCAAGGACCCGAAATAATTGTCAATATTTTCCACTTATTTTTCCGGACTAACAACAACCAGAATAAGATATTGTACCCGTCAGCGACAATACAATATGGGCTGCCAAGAAACATGCATTGCCGTTGCCCAGAAGCATTAATTGGGAAGATTATTAGAAGGCTATCATCTCCAAAGGGAGTCTCAAATCTTCTTTTGAACAGAAAGATTATACGAAATATTTTGTTCATTTTACCAGTTCTGGACAAATAGATCACAGTGTTCATCTTTGCAGACCCACAAAGTGATATCAGCAACGTTACATGCAATTACTGGGCAGTGGGCACGCGCTTCGAGCGCGAGTTGGTCGAGCCACTGTTCTTTTAAATGTTTGAAAAACTACATCAAGCCTTTTGAAATATTGCTTTATTTGGTGCTTTAAAACACTGATGTTACATGTACCTAGGGCGTCGCCAAATCTCTTCTCAGTGTTGGAGATTTGTATTCTTGGACGGGGACAACATACAAATTCGTCTTGACCATTACATTTTCCACTATATTTTTCGGACTAACACCAACCAGAATAAGATATTGTATCCCTCAGCGACAATACAGTATGGGCTGTCAAGTAATATGCATTGTCATTCCCCAGAATTGTAACCAGTTTCGACACCTAACAGTTCATTCGATCAAAATTTGATTAAATTCTTTTGAAAATGCTGCAAACTTTACCGAATGAGTGACAGGTTTGATACATCCGATAATACACTGATTAGCACCCTGTGCTCGCGCTAAACGGCTATTTCAGCTACAATACCAATATGCGTGGACAATGTGCGGAGCATTTCTCGCGGAATTCAAGATATCGTAATTATGAGGTAATGCAGGGAGGTGAAAAGGCCACATTGGTTCCTATTCCTATTGTCCACACTTTATTTATCAGCAAATCACATTAATTTAGCCTTATCACACCAAATGAGACGTTTGGAATTACAGGTCTGGCTACCCATTTGCTTCAATGCCTTCGGTTTTGTGGATTTTGCAGATCAGTGTTTCATGTTAGATTATACTACCCACCGATATCAAGTATATTAAACGCTTAAAATTCCACTACCTGGATCCAATGGGTTTAAAAATGATGGACATAAAACTTGAATTCCAACGGTGTGTATCAGATCAAAGAATGTTCTTATGGCAGCTTAAAAAAAGCGAGGATTAGCTAACACTGGTCATAAAATTTAAATAAATCTTTCCGTTTATCTTTGATTTTAAGGTGCCCCCAAGCTGGAAATTGCAAATAAATTTTACGACCAGCTTTTCTAAACTATATATCAATAAGATTCATCAAGTGCCACTCGCTTCAAAAATAAAGTAAAATTATGAATTATTCATCACACGGACTTCTGACATGCAGTAAAGCTACAAAAGTCTATGGTAGCACAAAAACACAAACTTCTCCAAAGTGAAATTGTTAACCTACTGTAAAAACACCACAATACAAAAAGGAATACCGCGTAATATTGCAAAAGGGGCATTAAATTTTGATAGTGACTTATTTGATGCAAGAAGCAATGGGTAATGGAGACGAAGCCAAAAAACTAGGCTTAATGACCTGTTTGCTTTTGTAATGAGCCCGCACACCCCTGAATAATTGTCTAACAAAGTCAACTGAGAGCCTAAATGACAACACTCAACTGGTGTCATTCTCTCAAACTCGCTTTAAGGCTGTTTTGTTAACATTATGTCAGGTTAACTCTCAACATAGAAAGTAACTACCGTTTTATTGCAGTCATCAAACTGCTGTTTACTTGCGAATTCCCATTCCATTCACGTTAAAACCTAAATGTTGACTGAGCGATAGTAAGAGTAGATTTTGTCACAAAGTAGTTACGGGTCTCACAGGGTGCCTCCAAATATGTGAGTAAAAAATTTCACTATGAGCCATGATTCTCGGTCTCAGTTTTGGCTTTGGTTTAACTGAATCTCATTTTGTAATATCGTAATATTCACATTAATTTTCCTGGGACCATCTGAATTAACTTGGATATCGATTACAACGGAGCATTTGTCTTCTCCCAAAACTACAATACTTCAATATTAGATGCTTTGTTGGCAAATGCAATATCATATTCATATCGGGTGTCATGAAGAAGATAAGCACATAAAAGAATTGTATTTTTCGAAACGCATCTTTGTGATATCAATATTTATAAATGACACCCACTACTACGATATTATCCCCACGCCATACATGCATGTGCGTGTCTTACATAAGGGGTAATTATGTTGAGAAGGAAAACTGTATTGCTACCTCTTTCAAAATAACCACACATTTCCGTGACCATCCAATCGGATGCCCGAGAACTGGTTCGGTTGGTGATAGGATGCTGACCAATAAAGGTACGACAAGACTCGTTGGGTCTACCGTATTCTTTCTAAACACAGGCACACACCCATTTCTTGTAGCAACGAGGCCGAAAAGGATGAAGGATATCATTTTGTAACTTTTATAAGTAGTTTTTAATGAATCGGAAGTTAGCAATGAAGTGCTAACAGGAATATTTTAAAATAAAACTAACACCAAATTCACGCCAAACAGAAGGCATTCAACCCCTATGCTTGGCATTGAGAGCGAAAAGGCCTTCTATTTCTGTTTTCCTTCTTCGAGCTCTGTTTTCTGTTTTATGATATGCGCGCAAATATACATCACAACATACTATTCCGGATGATATTCACAGTGGAGACTGATATTTGCAACAGAAAATTATTGAATATTTACCGCCCGCGTATGTAGTACGAGGTAGTACTTGATAAAAATATAAATTCATCTTATGTACTTTTATCTGGATCCAAACTGTTATAATAACATTTTTCTCTGAAGAGTGTGTTATTAAACATGTTAATGTATCTGACAAAAAGTCCTAAGTAAAAGGACTTTTCTAAGGAAAATGTGTTACAAATATCATTTTAAGCATAATCTAGTGACATTCATGCCAATTTATGGCGCAAAATTCCACAGTTTGGGAGGTCAAAAAGATTTCTGAATTTTTCAACATCTCAAAAATTGGCACTTAATGGCCCAGAAAATGGATAATTGGTGACCCATTCAAAAATCCAATACAGGACCTTTAAGCTACACTAATTAACTGGGTCAAATAAGTCAATACCAGGTGCCTTTTAAGCCATTACAAATGTGCAGGGTGGAAAGTGGTAGGAGAGGTCAAAAAAGTAGGAAAAAGTAGGATTTTTCAACTAAAAGTAGGAAAATGTAGGAATTTTACTTTCTTCAAAGTAGGCATTTTATTAGTGTTATTATCACTTTTTTGCACACTAGTATATCTAATATGCTAATTTATTTGTAGATTTTGAGGCAA
>JBCAUG010111602.1:0-21494 GCA_038406175.1 Haplosyllis leylae | reverse complement strand
GTCTCTTTCTGAGGTCCCATTGTCTAGATCACCTTATACAAAAAATTAATTTCTATTCATACAGCCTTTTACCTGATGCTCACAGATAAGATGCTATGGAACCTTTCCAGAAGAATCACTGAACCAGGTGATTTACGCACATTGGCATTTGAACTGGGCATGAAAGATTACCCAGTGAGTACATCACTTACCGACAACCCCAAGAGTATAAACTCAGCAGCTCATGATGTTCTTAAGATATGGAACCAGCATTACGTGAACAAAAGGGAGGCACGTAGAGCTCTATACGAAACTCTGTATAATATTGAAATGGCTGGGTTTCTTGAGGTTTTCAAACAGCCACTTCATAAGTAATTAGATCCTACTCAAACAGAGTGAGATTGTTTTGGTGCTTGTTGCTACAATTAAGCTTCATGTGATTGTTTCTAAGCATTGCAACACTAGTGACATATCTATCACTTGATTGGCCCAAACTTTTTAAATATATGTCATTCAGGCTTAAATTGTCAGAGTTCTTTATTTTAGCTCCAACTAAAATAAAACTATAAACTTTATATTTTCAAGATAAGCAACCCTTTCAGATCTGTCAGAAATGCAATTTTTAAGAATGATCACACCTTGAATTTTAAAAGTGAGGGGTATTTAATATTTCCAGTACTTGCTGGATTGTTTGTACTTTATCAAATATTCAATAGCCACAACAGCAAAGGGTATTAATCTACTTCGGGATCATTCAAATCTGCCAGATCTGACAGAAATGCATAAGGATAAAGATTCAGAACTATTTTCATTGGGGTGATTCATTGAACAGTATTATTGTTATTTCTTAAATTACAACAACAGCATTTATCATAATTAAATTTTGTTTTCAGTAATATTTTGTGACTATATTAGTTTTTGAGGGGTTTAAGGTTTTTACTTCAGTGCGTACTAAGTGTTAATTTATAGCTTATTGAAGGATGCTTTTCGTAGGTCTGTAAAATTTTTGTTTTGCCATTTTTGTTAAAATGCGTCTTTGTGGTGGAGTTACAAAACTATGAAATGTTCGATTTAAAATGTCCGTGAATTTTTGTCTTGAAACAGTGCTGTGAGTCCACCTTCTCTTTATGCCACCTATTTCATGTCTGTCCAATCTAAGTTTCTGTATGTGAATATAAACTACAATAACAGATACAATATTTTTGTTTGTTTATTCTGATGGGTTATACTTCGCTACGATTTATGTACCAGTAGAATAGAGTAAAAATTGCATTGTTGTGTTGTTCAAACTGTCTTTTACAAATTTTAAACTTTGTTATCAGTTAGGCTCCAAAACGAAAACTGTGAATTCAAACAGCCTTTTATGTTTTAAAGCGTTCAAACTATTGTTTACGTTCCAAATTTTAAATTATTACTTCAAGATTGATGTGATTTATGGTACACATGACAGATGACTAATCACCGCTGTATTTTCTTAATGAAGGGTTCAAGGTTGTTAACTTTTAAACTGCTTCCAGGAACTGTTACATTTGGAAACGTATGTGTGATCAGTGGTGCTTAGGTCAAGGTCAAGGACTTGGTTCAAGGTCAAATAAAACTTGTGACACGGGTGGTAATTAGCAAACCCTGATGTATTGAATGTTGTAAAGATCATCCAGATGAAGATACTGAGAGTGTTTGGAAGCCTGGGTAACAGTCAGACAGAGTATGAAGACATAACAACCCCGAATACTTATGAACAGGACGAACAAAAACACAAGGCAAGTAAACTTAGCCTCTTGCTTACATCATTTTTTAAATTATAATTTAAAAAGTAAATATCATTGTTTTATTCCACATTTTAACACACTTAAGCAGTCTTTGTTACTTCAGTGGTTTGGGTTGAGGCCAACCAAGGCCGTTGCCAAGGGAAACCAAGCTGGCGACCAGGACTGAAATTCAGCCAAAATAAAATGAAACTTACTCTCAGAGGTGTTGGAATAGGAACCTTCACATTGTTTCCTGATCTGTTTCACTCAGACATCAGGTGTGGTTGATGGGCAAATGACCTGTGTCTTTGACACAGACTTGGTGCCCACCAACCACACCCTTGGTCTCAGTCAACCCAGACCAGAAAACACTGTGAAGGTTCCCACATTGTTGGGGAATGAATTTCACTTTTCTGTGGAATGGTAATGACAGGTGTAATTTTTGTTCAGCATATAGACATGTATCATATTAGTTAACGTTTAAGATAGATATAAAATGTGCCACCTGTGCTATTTGCATTTTTTAGTTTTTGTACTATAGATGTAAAGTAGTACTAAATGCAAGTATGTATGCAGTATTGTGTACACTCTTCATATTTGAACTGAAGATATGGCAGAATCTTTAAAGTGATATGTATATCATAGGTAGGTTCTCAATTGCTGGTACCAAAGGTTGCCTGTAAAACAAATAGTGGATCAAGTGATACAATGGCAACAACAGTGATCCCTTGATCAAGATGTGTTCACATACATGAAGGAATCAAGAGGTGTGTACATACCTGAAGGAATCAAGATGTGTTTACATACCTGAAGGAAACAAGAGGTGTTTACATACCTGAAGGAATCAAGAGGTGTTCACATACCTGAAGGAATCAAGAGGTGTTCACATACCTGAAGGAATCAAGAGGTGTTCACATACCTGAAGGAATCATAAGGTGTTCACATACCTGAAGGAATCAAGAGGTGTTCACATACCTGAAGGAATCAAGAGGTATTCATATACCTGAAGGAATCAAGAGATGTTCACATACCTGGATCAAGAGATGTTCAATACCTGAAGGAATCAAGAGGTGTTTACATACCTGAAGGAATCAAGAGATGTTCACATACCAGAAAGAATCAAGATGCATTTACATACCTGAAGGAATCAAGAGGTGTGTACATACCTGAAGGAATCAAGAGATGTTCACATACCTGAAGGAATCAAGATGTGTTCACATACCTGAAGGAAACAAGAGGTGTTTACATACCTGAAGGAATCAAGAGGTGTTTACATACCCGAAGGAATCAAGAGGTGTTCACATACCTGAAGGAATCAAGAGGTGTTCACATACCTGAAGGAATTAAGAGGTGTTCACATACTTGAAGGAATCAAGAGGTGTTCACATACCAGAAGGAATCAAGATGTATTTACATACCTGAAGGAATCAAGAGGTGTTCACATACCTGGATCAAGATGTGTTCACATACATGAAGGAATCAAGAGGTGTTCAAATACTTGAAGGAATCAAGATGTGTTTACATACCTGAAGGAATCAAGATATGTTCACATACTTGAAGGAATCAAGAAGTGTTTACATACCTGAAGGAATCAAGATGTGTTTACATACCTGAAGGAAACAAGAGATCTTAACATACCTGAAGGAATCAAGAGGTGTTCACATACCTTAAGGAATCAAGAGGTGTTCGCATACCTGAAGGAATCAGGAGGTGTTCACATACCTGAAGGAATCAAAAGGTGTTCACATACCTGAAAGAATCCAAAGGTGTTCGCATACCTGAAAGAATCAAGAGATGTTCACATACCTGGGTCAAGAGGTGTTCACATACCTGAAGGAATCAAGAGGTGTTCACATACCTTAAGGAATTAAGAGGGATTCACATACCTTAAGGAATGAAGAGGGGAATCTAGAGGTGAGACCAAGAGCAGACCAATGGAACATCAGTAAATCCTTAGCCTTTGATTGCTTTAAGTCAATTGTATCTATTTGATTATTGCTGTTCACAAACTCTTCTGCCCTCCTCCTTTCTATCACATAAAGAAACAAAGCAACACTTACAGTACATACTTAAAAGACGTTTCTCAAATAAAGTAAATATAAATTTGTAAATATATTTTCAGACCAAAGAGGAAATTAGAAACGGGAACATCAAAATCTGCAGAGCAACAGTATTCGATATTTTTGTTAATATAATATGTTTTCATTATATGTCTGCATCCTTATTTCAACTGTAAAATTTGTTCAAACATTTGTGCTTAATGAACTACTAAAACATTGAAACATTTTTAAAAAAATAAATTGTCAACGTATTAAGATTTTCTTTTTATTCAACAGAATCCACTACTAGATTATGTCAATACCAATATTTGTGGTCAATCAATTTTGAAAAATTTCTGTAGAATATTTTAAAATAAAGTTAATATTTTTCTGATGAATTACATGTTTTTATTAATAACTGTATTTAACTTGTATTTAAAACACATACCTGCACAACCAGTGCAATCTAAATTTTGTTACACACTGTTAAGACAGAAAATCTAGAGTGAGCTGAATATTTAACTGTTAAAGGGTAACAGGTGTATGGAATTGTAAATGAAAGTCTGGACTGAATGTTTTGGGCTGAAATACTAAGTACTGAACTAAATTAAAATAGAGCATTGTAAAGGCACTGTATCCATACTATCCTCTTGCCATGTTGACTCTCTGGGCTCTCTGGGACCTCTAGGCAAATGGACCTCACACCCTCCTAGGTTTCTGAGACTTACTGATTCCTCTGGACTCATGAAGGTTATTTGCACACTGATACATGATAATCGGTCCCTTAATCTCATACCATTTCACATCAACAGTTATAGTCAACCCTAATACTATAATTTACACCTTCTTAATTCATGTCATGAATTACACCTTCTCTCCACCATGTCTCTAAATCCACTCGACCCCTTAGATCAACTAGGTAAATGTATTTGATACATAATTCTAATGTTCACATTTTACCATTAACATGGGTTGGGGCAGAAACATAGTAAACATTGATATTTGCTCTGTGTAAATGCACCATCAGCATACTAAATGAAGAAAGAGAGGACTAAAGTTACATATTAGTACTTTCAATCTCACCTTGTGTAATAATATCTTTCACCATGCGTGGAAAAATTCCCAAAATAGTCATGCAGCAACCCCGTTTCCATCACCAAATAATACTATTTCTTTTTGGCTGGATATGATTGATGGAATAGAATCAACTTAGAAATAAAATATTGAGATCAGGATTTTCTTTTCATTTAATGGAATCCACTATTGTATTTAATGAAAAAAGCGTTGTTTTTTCTATTTTTTTGGTCAGTTAAGTTTGAACAATTTCTGCAGAATACTTTAAAATAAAGATATTATTTTCTGGAGAAATACATAACTGTGCTATATTTGAAATATATACCCACACAACCAATGGAATCTAAATTTTTATACAGTTTTAAGACAGAAAATCTAGAGTGAGCAGAAAATTTTCATACTAAAATGTAACAGATGTATTACATTGTCTTGAATTGTAAATATGAAAGTCTGGGCTGAATATTTTGGGTTGAAATATTTAGTACTGAACTAAATTAAAATAGAGCATTGGGAAGCCACAGTATCCAAAAATTCCTAAGTCCTAAGCCCTGTTGACTGTCTCTCTGGGACATCTGGGCAACTGAACCTCATGACCTCCTGGACTTCTGAGACCAACTGAGTCCTCTAGGCAGATTAAGATTATTTACATACTGAAAGATAATAGGTCCCTTCCTCCCATACCATTCCAAATCCACAGTTTAACCAATCATAATGCTATAATTTAGGCCTTCTTATCACAAAACTGTCATAGCCTTTTCTTAACCATGTCCCTAAGTCCACTAGACCTCTTACATAAACCACTAAGTTAACCAGTAGAACCCATTTAATACATAATTCTAATGTTCACATTTTACCAGTAAGATGTGTTGAAGCAGAAACATAATAAACATTGATATTTTCTCTATACAATTGCACTATCAGGACAAATACATACTTGGGAGGCTGATTGAAAAGAGAGGTGACAAAAGGAGTCCAGCTGTTTGACTTTTTGATATTTAACATTGTTTGACAATTTGACATCTTTGGGGAATTTTGACATTGTTTTGAAATTTTGACATCTTTTTGACAATTTGACATCTTTTTAACGTTCCGACACTGACGTATTACTTGAACCACCTGAGGCTGTCCCAGGGCCATTTTTTCTGTTGTGCAGGATATGACACATAATATACAGAGTTCTGCCCCTGATTATAGATCTAAATAAACCATCCTAAACAATCAGAAAATTTGTGGACAAAGTGATGTCTTTACTTAAGTATTATTTAGGCCATAAAAGTCATTGAATCAATCAGCTTTACCCACAAGATGTGTCACAGCAACTTTCCTTGATTTTCAATTTCCTTTTAGATTCAATTCACCAAAATCTTTGTACCATCATTAACAGAAACAATTTACAATATCAAGAAATAAAGAATTTTGTTTTGCTTGCTTATGGTGCATAGGGTAAATATATCTATTCTTAAATAAAAGAATTAGTTCAATGTTTTTATGATTCTTCATAGTTATCAAGTTTTGGCTTTCTTTTCTTTTTTCCATAACATTTAATGATATTGTATAATAAAAACAATGAACATTAAGAAATAATGGTGCAATTCTAAATACTGTTTATTCCAAAGTTTTGTTAAGAGAAGATAAAAGTAATTTAACGCTACATCAACTGTTAAATGACAACATATGAAAGGAAAACAAGCATGTTAATTTAAAGCAGGAGAGCAAGGTAATTTTAAGAGTATTCAACAAAATGTCACTATCTTGAAGGATACCACACAAAATAAACATCACATTAAACTTTAAAAGATGATTTTCAAAGGTTATTTATCATTCTAAAAAAATTGCTTCCTAAATTTGTCATATTTTTTCAAACATGTTCTTAAAATGGATGTGCCTTTCTCATCTGTAATAATATGATGATACCCATTGACCCACATTCATTGTAAGCCCCACAAAAACTGAGGATCCATTCTCCCTGCCAAAGATCCATTCCATTAATTTAGGAAGCCATCTGATTGGTATTGTTGCAATGTCAGACAGATCATGATCAAAAGCTGCATAGCATGAAGCCACTACTCCCTCAACCACAATGTTTCCTTCCATTGTTAAAGGGACATATGCACCTAGAAGTAATTTATATATTAATCTCTGGTCTGCGTTAATATGGAAAAAAATGATAAATGTCAATGTTCTAACCTGGCATTAAGGAATAATCTATATTGGTGATCCTTGAAGGTGTCAACTTGTTGTTTTCCACTACTAATACTTCATTACCTGTTGATACCTGATCTGTATATCTGAAGTTTAGTGGCAATACTTCATTTTGTGCCTTAATTGTAAACTTCATATTTGAAATTGATAATATTTTAATTTTCAAGCTAGGTTTACTTAATTTATGTGATTATTTGTCTATTTCATCATCAGGCTTAAGTTTAACATTCATGATGTCAACAAATAACTAACATATATATATATGCCAGTAAGTTTTAGGTTATTGAAGCTTCCCATTATTTAAAGATAAACTTACACCGGATAAAATTTTTCAGAAGGACTTTTTCTTGTGTACACCAAATGAATTCCTGATAGCATAATGGTGTCATTAGAAGAAGTTGTCAGTGATTTGTACATTCCCATTATTGTGGGCTGCTTCTTTACAAATGTTCTTATCTCACTGAATACCATGTCACCATTTGATGAAACTGGACAAATATAAGAAATAAAAAATAAAATACTGGAAAATATTGTGCATGATAACAGTATAGACTCTAGGAGTTACATGAAAAAAATCTGAAATCTGAAATCTTGTCTTTTTTCTCTTGGTTTCCTTTCATTCAACAGCAATGTTTTTAGTTCCAAACCTTTCTTTTGTAAAATTATCTTACATGAAGTTCAAACAAATAGAAAGGACACCTGAACAAAACATTTAGGTAAGTAATGTTAAAAAATGTAAATTCCTGTCAGTTCAAATGAAAAATAAATTTGATTTGACAAAATTTTAGTTCTGTACCTGCTTTTACTCTGTCTCCAATGTTTAATTCAGACATGGCCACTGAATTTCCATTGTCAAGCATGACATTTGCACCAGATGGAAAACAATAACGTGCTAGTTCCTCAGCTGCAAGTAAATATGATTGGATTTCGTTTTTTTGTTTTTTTTTTAATTTTTGAAGGACACAAGTCTTTTTTGTGGGGCCACTGATACCCCTGATAGCAGGTTAAAGTAGGCCTAATTTTAATAAAAAAACTGCCAATGGTTCACTGACTCCAGATGTTAAGGGCTGGGAGAGAATGTTAAGGGTCCCGACTAAGCCACTAAGATGATCCTAATGAGTAATTGATACATGTAAAGCTATGGAGAATAAATCGATTATTATTATTACTGGCTCGTTAGAGTCAGCTTAGTGATTACTTGGGGAGAGAGATGAGCCTTTGGCAGTTTTTATGATAATTAGTCTTATTTAAAGCTGCATTCATTTGTCATGACGTCATTTACGTGTCAACAATTGGGTGAAAAATGTAACGTCATTTTTATCATTATTGGACATCTTTATGCCAGATACATCACATCTGGATTTTTTTTTAAAAAATCAATAGAAAATGGTCATTCCATCACCTGTGAGACATACTACAGCATTACTCCATCCTGATGTACCACAGAATTCCCTATTATCACCTCTGAATGACCAGGCTGTGAGTCCACCATTACATCTAACTGTTCCCCAAGTGCCAACAGGATACTCTCCATTATTTCCTTTTTGCCTGTCATATGTAACTGTGCTCAATGATGATACTATTGGAGGACATGTTTCTACAATAAAAATATCTAAATTACTGTTGATAAAAATTAGTCTAAAATGTCTTAAAGTGTGTTTTATTGAGCTTTCCCTGAATGGAAAAGACATTTAAAATGAGGCAATTGATCAAGTACAGAATTCAATGAATACACCAAAACAATTTGTGTAGACCTTGACACATTCTATTGTGAGATTAGGTTCATATTACTTTGAGAAAATTAGAATGGCACATAATTTTATTTTAAGTCAACTCACTGATCAGAAATAACTATGAAAATTCAAAGGAACTCATTGGCTAAACAGAGGTCAGGTCATGTCTGCATTATTCTTCATTACAAAGCTCCTTGGTTAAATATTTGTCACTTGAGACATCCATTGACGCTTAAATGTAAAATCTTAACAAACTGCACAAACCTTAACTGTCATCCCTTTGAAAACATTGAATATATTACTCACCTTCTGTGGGTGATATTTTTAACCATACAATGCACATAAGGAGATGAAAACTGAACCTCATGGTAACTAATTTGCTTCCCTTACAAGTTCACTAGAAATAATATGATATATAAAAACAACTAAATTCGTCTATTTCAGATCTAACTACAGGCTAAACAACAACTGGGAAACACAGCTGCTATATTGCATTTGATATCTAGCTTTAAGCTAAATGCTGCAAACTGTTGGTTTATGTTGTTTTCTCAAAGCAAAGAAAAATCAGCCCATATTTATCAGATTCAAACTGAACTTTAGCTGAAAGATTTCCTATACTTGATTTATTTTCCCATGAAGAAATTAAGACCACAAACTTCTTGTTTACTACCTTTGAGTTTATGCTGAACTGGGCCGCATATGAAATTTAATTTTACTACTTTCACATTTTCCACCATTCTTCTTACAACAGTAAAGGTTTCAATCCTGTCCCGTCACTGTCACAGTGCCCACCAAAGTTTAACAATCAAGTTTTTCCATAATGTTTTTATCGAATTCAATGAATTGGATTCATAGTGATGTGTCTGTGAAATAGCAGGTCACCATAAAATAAAATGCAAGATTTTCTCCATGAATAGACTGAAAATGACATATATTTACAAATTACAGGCTGTATTTAATAATGTGCCAAAAAATAGAAAACTAAATGTAAGTGACCTTCTTTCAGTGACATCACCAAATTCATCGAATTTCTGCCAAACAAACTGTCCGTCGCCATTAGCACAATGTTGAAATTTGACGGGCACTGAGACAATGACAGGAACGGGGTTGGAATACGTAAACACATCTTAATGGCTGAAAGTAGACATGTTTTGCTCTTTGCAACAGTAATGTTTATAGGTAAATCTGTTTTGCTCTTTATACATAGTGTTACAAAGATGAAAAGTGTCACCAATAAAAAAGGTTGAGCTTGTGCAAATGATGTTTTATTCATTTCTTTAGATGCAGGAGTTATCTGAGGGAAAGGAAATTAAATGAATTTAGGAAATTTAAAGAATTTAATAACTAAAAGATGAATCAGAGTCAATTAATAATCCCCTATGTTTTGTTTGTGTTTCTGATGCCGTGGTAGCATGTCTGCCTCTTTTTTCTTTTATTTTAAAAATTTCTGGGAGGCATAAGTCCCTTTCTTGGGGCCACTAATACCCCTGTTTTGGACTTCTGGTGATGTCTGCCCTTGGTTTCAAATTTAGGGTAGACTGCATTGCGTGCTTTCTCACTTGTATGATCCTCAGATTCACCTCTTGTACAACACCTACTGACTGGATAGAGGTCAGCATGGCAGCCAAGCCTTTTTGATCCACATAACCTGTAGCATTGGTGGAGCTTTGGGGTTTGAACCCACGACCTTCTGTGTCACATGCAGTAAGCACAGCACAGCTACTCTGACTCGGCCTTCTGGCTCTCATATGAGAAGTGGCAGGATCAATTCCAGCAATCCTTTTAATTTTTCATTTAGACAAATTCATTGAAAACATCCAGGGAAAACTCAATCAAGCAACATGACAAAGAACACAAGCCAATCTAAATTTCATCCCAGCTTCTTGATGTTTCTTGGTGATAATATTTTTTTCGACTTTTACAAAACACTTGATGATTTTCTGGTGATAATAAATTTGGTCTTAATTTCTGCGGAATAGTTTGTGTTTTAGATCAGGTTGTGACTAATGCAATCCAAAACAAATCCCAAAATACTTTGTACAAAATAATCCTGGGAGAATAATAGGATATCTTACTGGCGGATTTATGAGAGAGAGAGGATATCTTCCCTTCAAACACATCCCCCCTCCCCCCGACATGGTAATGTTTTTTTAATTTCAGATTTTTTCAGAAAAATAAATTTATGCGGAGCCTTATGCCCACGTTCCCACAAAAGCAGTTGGAGAAATGCGCCCATTGACGCAATGTTATTTTAGGAATCATAAAAGCTCATTATAATATTGTGAAAACTAGGCCATCTAATGTTAATTGTGGGAATGTCAATGTAATTGCAATGGCGCCCACTCATGTGTGACCGGTACAAAGGTACCATCATCGCGAATTTATGATTCTTTTCATTTCTTCTTCTGAGTTCACTTTTTTGCAATTGTACACTATCAGATCTGAGATCTTTCAAAGAATACTTGAAATGTAAATTTTCATCTCATCTTATCACTTTGCCAAAAAAAAAAGAATTAATGGTGAGTACCAAAATAAACAAAATAGGTAAAATGTGTTTTGGCTTCT
The DNA here is from genome assembly GCA_038406175.1 of Haplosyllis leylae. NCBI lineage: Eukaryota > Metazoa > Annelida > Polychaeta > Phyllodocida > Syllidae > Haplosyllis > Haplosyllis leylae. Next base: position 10,154 of record JBCAUG010111602.1, on the reverse strand, counting down.
TCTTTCTAAATAATCTATTTGTAATTAGACGTATCATTTCTTGAGAGTCAATCAATGAAAGGATGGCATTAATATCCGGTCATGAACAGGTACCAAATCAGTGTGAAGAGATGGGATTGACACATTTTGGTTGGCAACGTCGAGAGAATTTGAGTTTTCCCGATTTTGAATTTGCAAAAATTCATCTAATTCAATTAAGTACTTGAAATAAAAAAAAATGACCTTCTTGAGATTTGAGCTCAAGATCTACTGATCACCAGTCAGGCATACTAACCATTACACAAAAGAGTCACAGAAAAGCTTTCAATAGCCTTCAGTCATGCTTGACTGGGTCTAGTTGAATTTAGTTAATTCAATTCTAATGCGAAATATGGAAAGCGCGATTGTACTGCATTGTTTGACTCGGACCAATCTGATTCTCAAAAATATTCGGAAAAAGTTTTTCAGATGTACAAAAAAGTCTTACTTGGTAAATACTGTGGCATGATCAAAACGAGGGTAAATGGGGTTGTTCTTGTTCTGTGATACCCACATTTCGAAAGTCCTGAGTGCCGCTTTAGCATCAAGGTAGCCGGAAGGTGTCGCATATCGATACACCGTCGCGAATCGTCCTAAAACTGACTCTTGAGCATTCTACCGTGATGCAAAACATTATTTGAGTTATGAATTTCACGTTTTTTTGTCGATACAGTTTTTGATTCGAGTCACTGTGACGTCTTATTTTTGTCAGTAGTTTTGGATTATTTTAAAAGCTTTACTTAAATTTATAGTTGTTCTTAAACAGAAAAAAATTAAAAGGATTGCTACATATGAACTAACTACCTCTTGTGTAAAAGACAGAAATGCTACCACTGCGCCAGAAAAACACAGGTAACAGAGGAGATCTTTAAATTGACCCAGTGATTTAACAGATTCTCCGAATTCAATAATAATGTGACGACCAGAACAATAGAAATTTCGCAGTGCACCTATACCCGTCAGACCAATTACTGGTTACTCCAAAAACATTTTATATGTCCGAATCATTTGATACATTTATTCTGAGAAGTAATATCAAACCTCTGTCAGAAAATTTGTGAGAAAAAATTGTGATCGTAATTCGCAATAAATCGTACTTACCTTTGCAATATGTATTAAAACTAGTCGTGTGTAGATCTTGAAATCTGTTTCGTTTATACCGCAAGTCAACCTGCAGATACAGAAGCAATGTAGGTTTCATTGAACAAAAGAACTTGCGTTTTGGGTTTCTTCTTCTTGCACGCGCAGATTTTGAACAACCTTAACAAAGATGACCTAAACTTCCGTTGAAATCAATGGCAAAAACTTAGCTTTTCTCAATTTTGGCAAGGTGAAACTTCTTGAAACTTCACACATTGTTTCAAATTTTTCAAATTTTTCATCACAATATCTCAAGAGATTATTCTCTTTCTATTTATGAATTACAGTTTTAGCAAATTAAAAGTGTTTGCAAGTCCCTTTAAAATGTCCTTGGTCCATAGACCGCTAGCAACTGACCATGGTATTGATCATTGGGCAAGACAGGTTACTAGTATAGCAAGTGTTAGATGGGGACTTGATTGTTGGTGGCTCGTTAGAGTCACCTTATTGGTTCAGTCGATAGACCTTAACATCCTGGGAAGATGTTAATGGCCTTTGACAGTTTTATGATAAGCAGGCCTACTTTAATCTGCATTCATTGGTTGGAATTTGTTTACACAGCATGCTGCAATAACATCATTCTGGATGACATTTAGATCTAACAACATCACGAGACACCATTTGAACTTTGTTCATGACGTAATTGTTATACATTTTCTCAGTCAGGTTTTCCATGACAAGGAAATCTGACAGATCTGACAGAAATATAATGTAACTTTTAAGAATTATCACAGTTCAAAATTTATAGGTAAGGATTATTTGAGATAACTGACTCCTATGAGATTGTGTGCACTGCATTAAATGAGTAGCATCTACAATAGGAAGAAGTAGAAATGCACTTCTAGATCTGTCAGATCTGACAGAAATATGTATCGTGAAAAACTAGAGTGAACATGTGACTTTAACGTCAGGGTCCCAAAAACACTGTCTTATATGAGACAAAAAGACTGAAATCCCAGCTGTCCAATAGGCCTTGTTTCCATAATTACACTCACCCCATTAGCAACGTGACAGTAGTAGAATCTTATATTCTTGATGGCATTTTGTCTCTTCTCTGCGTCATTGTTTCCTTCTGCTTCATTGAAGAACCTATAAAGACACTCTATATATTTTTGGAACAAGAATTTAGCATTTCTAATTCAAATGAAACCATGATGCATATGAGGTTTTCTGTTTCCAAAGTTTATTTTAATGGAGAACTGTCTTTTTGTGTGATTTGTGTTTTATTTTGTCACAAAATTCACCAGCAGTGGCCTCTGAATTTAAGGGTGTCATTATTATTCTCAGAAGCACTGCTGATGGTGTATTTCCACATGATAAAACAATCATATTGCAATAATTACTAGAAATGATCGCACTTTCGACTGTCCAATCATTTGCAGGGATACTAATTCACAATACTATTTTGTTCATTAACACCTCAACAAAGCTTGGTCATTGGCTAAATGGGCAGCCATATTTGTTGATCATTGCTAGTAATGAAAACAAGTCAGCTTTGCTGTATTAAAGATCAAATCGACTAAATGGACAAAAGATTGTGTTTTTGTTTCAAAGATAAATCAACAGAAATCAAAAGATCATTGATACTGACAAAGACCGTTTCAAAATACTATTTCTTTCTGTGATAATTTTTCAAAAAACACAACTTATTACCGTCCATGTTCACTTTGGTTGTCCATTTACAGGTGGGGGTACCCTATGGTCTCTATCCAGAGATACCTTTAGTAGTGTCACCGATCCTGTCCAAAGTCCTGTCCTAGGTCCTGTCTGGGGGTACCACCTGTCCTGGATGGGGTAGCCCAACCTAAGATAGGGGTACCCCCTGGGTACAGGACAAAGGGTACCCAAAGACAGTACAGGAGTTACCACCCTCCTGACAGGAAAGCAAGTGATGGTACACCACAGACGGCATGCCTCTTGTGGTCACGCAAGAGGACTTTCTTGTGTAAAAGATAAATCTTTACTTACTGATCATAGACGGTAACATCAACGAATATGGCCAGCTCAACGACAAAATATTCTGGTGTTCGCTTTTGGTGCTGCAACCCATCATCGCTGTCCCTCGGCATCTCATTCGACTTGGACAAATTCTTTATTTTTGGTTCGATTTCTAGGTCAAATGAATTTACAATTGAGCATTTGGCTGAATGAAAATTAGTCAGTTGAGTTTTTCTATTTTGAATTGGAAAATTCACCTAATTTATCAAATCAGATGACAAAAAATGTAATATTAAAACGACTGCTGGACTGCTGTGCGGTTTGAACCCCTAAACTACTGATCAGCAGTCAGGCAGGCTGGCCATTACACAAAATGAGCTGACTGTCAGTGAAGGACATAGAAAGCCTTGACCAGTTCAAGTTGAATTCACCGTATTCATCTAATTACATTAATATAATCCAAAATAGGAAAAATACGAGTATTACACACATGTGTTTTTTATTTTTCGATTACATAGCGAAAGAGGACGTCCATACCATTTATCCACAACCTACTGGTGTTTGGCTAGCACCAACACCTATTATTCAACTGGGTTGGAAATTAGTTGAGTTTTTCACGATAGGCACTTCTGTCAGATTATCTGACAGATCTTTGCACATGGAAGAGCAAAAAAAAGTCGTCAAAAATTGCCCCCAGTGGGGTTTGAAGCCAGGACTGCTGGATCCTGAGACCAATGCTCTAACACTGAGCCAAGTCAACATTAGGTTGCCAGCCTGAATCTTGATTGCCTTTATAAAGTCATGCTCTATTAATTCTAGAAATGAACAAAGTCCAACATGTGAAGTGGTGCATGAAACAAACAAAGCTCACTCCAGAATTCCTGCCTAGATCAGTTGGCAGAGCATTAGAGTGATGGTCAGGAGGTTGTGGGTTCAAACCCTACTAGGGGCAATTTTGGACGAAATTTATTTTGTTTTGTGTAACTTTAGGTCAGTCACATAATCTTAAAAATCCAATACATTTCACAAAAACATAGAACTTAAACAATATTCTTTTCACAAAAACAAGATGTGATGCTATTTTGTGCGACCCCAGGCTGATAACAAAGCTTTAACCAATACAGTTCCACATTTTAAATCATTAAATTCATGGATCCAGTTGCGTCACAAAACCATCCGCTACTCAATTTTACAGGTCACTAATTAAACCTAAAACAAAAACTTTTTTATCAAGTTTTAACGACAGGTTATAGTGGTTGTTGTTGTTTTTCTCTAAATTGCCATTTCCTTCCAAATCCTGGCAGAATCCTGCCTGCATTGACATTCAATGGGTCCCAGCCACTAATTATCAATGCTGGTAGGATTCTGCCTCGATTTGGCAGAAAATTACAAATTATAGAAAAGCACGGTTGAATATACAGCACGAGAATCGAGGAATCGAATACCTACGAGTTTTTCACAATAAGATCAAATTTCACATTTTAAGACAGAATTTACTTTAGACATGCTTTAACAATTTTTCAAATGTGAAATGGTGCATGAAACAAACTTTAGTTTAAGGTCTGCCAAGCAGCACAGGCCTCTGTGGATAAGCATTCAACCTTGATCCAATGATGGTCAGTGCTGTGAGTTCTAATCCCACTGGAGGCAACTTTTAAAAAAATATTTTGAACTTCTTTATGCAAATTCAGGCTTAAAATGTAAATGTGGTCTTATCGTGAAAACCTCGCAAATGAAAGTCTTGCACTTTGTCACACAACTGTGATACGAGTCATTCGAGTTTTTCCTTATGAGATTCTGTAGAATTCTACAGAATTTAAAATAAAAATTTGTAAAAAGTGGTATTTGAACCCATGACCTCTTGCTTGAGAGTTAGAGGTGCTAGCAGGGCGCCACAGAGACACATGTAACATGGACAAAATTTAAATTGACCCTAATTCAAGCTTCAGCGATTTATCACACTCTATAGAATTCCATAGATTTCTACAGAATGTGTCTTCATAAGGAAAAACTCGATTTTACTGATTAATTTAGTCTTAGTGACGACTCGCGGAGTTTTAAAGAAATCTACAACAAGACAACTGTCAGTGATAATAGCAGGCCCATGTCCAGCAGGTAATGATCAATCAATTTTTTCGTCAATAGGCAACAATTCAAAAATGACATATCTGACAATCACCTATTTCTTAACCTTAAATCATAGTCATGCATAGATTTGGAGTAAACTAGTTCTCAGTTTACTGTTTAATAATTTTATGCTAAAACTTAGTATGTTACATGTTTAAGAAAATCCTTCATAAATTGAAACACAGAATTGGCAGTACTGACAACACACGAAAAAACTCGAATGACTGAAAACGGTTCATACAACACGTATGTTGTCAGCAATAGGTAATCTCCTGGTTAAGCCTTGATTGCATTAATTCCCCTTTTTGAATATTTAACTTTGCTTCAAATGCCAATAAAGTATTAAAATTTATTAAATTTTATACTGTGCATCTCTGTGGGTGATGATACGCCTGTTGAATTTTCAAATTTCAGTTTTCAGACCACATAAAATTGAACAATACAGCAGTGAAAATTTGCTGAGAAAAGCTGCATTTCAGCATAAATTCTACACATTTCATTCTGTAAGTGTAAATATGTAAAAATAAAGAAGATATGACAGAATTCGTGATCTCGTTTCGATTTTAGTTAAAAAATCCAGCAATCGAGCTTTTCCATAATTGACATTAGATGCTATAGATTCTGTAGGTTCTACAGAATCACGAAAGAACTAAAAAATCCAGTAAAAAAATGTTGGCCCACTGGGTACTGAACCCAGGCACTGACTTTGCCTTGCATGCTACCATCCGAGCTAATCCCCTATCTGCTGAAATCTCGGCCCTTTAGATCCTTATACACGTGTTTTTCATATTTTGGTTTTGAAATTAGGTGAATTCATCTAATTAGTCAAATTAGACAGGTGCTTCATTGATACTTGAATCTGTTATCTATGAACAGTAATTTGTCCACACGTAATGTACTTAGCAAAAACACGAATTTGCACTATCCATGGAGAATGCTTATTTATTTTGCACTATCCATGTATAATGCTATATTACCCATGAATAGTTAACTGCTCCATGGATAATGCAAATGAAGATTTCACCTATCCATGAATAGACAATTCTAGCAACCATGTGGAATTAGATGAATTAGTCTAATTCATCTCATTCAGCAGGATCCAAAATCAAAATATGAAAAACACGATAGTAATGCTCTATTGATTCTTGGACTTAAATTGTTTTGTTAGTTCTGTAGAATCTACAGAATCTGAAGCCAATTACGGAAAGACTGAATTGAATCGGGAAATGGTCAACCCTTGCTGACTGCCCTTTTTGTGGGTTTGTTCAGATCTAAATTCACTTTTCGTGTGGTAATGATTTTTTCTATCCAGGTTCGAATGTGCGACTCTCTTCTCTGATCACTGAGGCCTTGGTGGCTGGAAGACTTTAATGTCTTTGATTTTTACTTTGTCTTAGTTTCTTTCTTTGTGGTTCCATGTCAGCATTTATTTTGATTGAACTGATTGTGTTATGTTTTTAACATTTTTTTATTGGTTAACACTGGGACAACCAGAACACAGTCAGTTACCTTTGACTCCTTTGCTGTGGGTGAAAAATATAATATTACCTGTTGCCTTCTAATTTCCTTTGTATTGCTTTAATTTGTAAATATGTATGTATGTCAATAAATGGGAATCTTTCTGGGTAATAAAGATTTTAACACACCCTGGTGACCCTCCATTTCTAGCGCACCATAACAATAAGAACTTAGCTGTTCAAATTTTAAACTATTGCCATACTTCAATACAAAAGAATCTCAATCTCAATCACAATAGTTCAGCTTTTCAGCAATAAATCAAAACGCCTCAGATAAACTGAAACGTATTTCTCTACCTAACTTTAAGGGATTGATTTTGAGAGAAAAAACACTCAATGCGACAATAAAGTAAATGTCTGTCCTTACAAATATCCCACAAGGAGGAAATTCCAAAGATTCTCTTTTGTATGTTGCATCATTACAGGTTGCTTGCAGCGAAAGTACTGCCCCATTCTTCATATCTTCAAAAATGTCTGGAAAATTCAGAGTTGCCCAATCATAGGTACTATTTAAATTGGCATGCGGACATGTCATGGGCATGTCCATTTATAGAATATCAAGAGGAGAAATACTTTAGTACAAATGTATTAACTAATATTTGGTTATAATAAAATTTAGCCTCATTATTCTCTTCGATTCCAATTTACTTTATTAGTGAGTATTTGGTCAACTATTAAATATTTGGCATGAGCGAATTACTGACCAGTATTCTAGTATACAAGAGGGTGACATGTGTATGTGACAATAGATTTGGTCATGAAATACTCAACAAAGTTGGCATTGTTGTATTGCGGAGAGATTGTGAAAAACTCTAGTGCATGAACTAAGATGCACGTAGCTATTGTCAGAATCTTGGAAAGAAGCTAATAACCCTTACATCCTCTAGCCGAGGGTGATTCACCGAACTTATTTAAAAAGAAGAAGAAATATTAATGACGGTCAGTAATTCTTTCAAGTGGAATATAAAGTTCAAATAGAATGAAAACGTGATATTTTTCCTCTTGGCTTTCATAAATGGTCATAAAGTCAGACATTTTTGTCTGGCGCCGTGGTGCGTGTCCCTTCTTGAATATGACCCTTGTTGGTGGATTGTTAGAGTTGTCTTTATGGTTAAGTCGGGGGTAGGAGAAGGGGCTCGTAACATCCTGTCCCAAGCTTTTGACAGTTTTATGATAATTAGGCCTACTTTAACCTGCAGTCATTGGTTGGAATTAGTTTATACAGAATGCTGCGATGACGATATTTTGCACATGCCACCAATTGGGCCAACGACGCAATGTCATCTTTAATGATTTCATAGCTTAATTGTTGTCTTATTAGCTCGGTCCTTTAACTGATAAGTATTTCTCTCTCTGTATTCGGTGGTAAATAAAATAAGTAATGGTGGCAGTAGTGCATTTGGCACTCTGGTTACGGGACTCCGCTGCTTAAGCTTGTCAAGGCTTTTGGTGGGAACCCTAATGCAGGGCTCATGTGTAGGTTAAATACCCCCTGTGAAGCTGTTCTATTGGTTAATACATAACAGTGGGCTGTTTAGCAGTGAGCTGTCAGCAGTTATGGCTTGCTTATGTTTATGGCCTTATATTAAGGTAGAATGCAGTTTCCTTATCGTGTATTAATGGTACCATTATTAAGGTAATCATATATCATATTCAGTTGAGGAATTCTGCCCACAGACGCAATGTTATTTTTGGAATCAAATTTTCAGTGCATATGTGTGACTAATGGCAGCATTGGGCTGTCATACCTGAATGAGCTCCATTGCAATTGCATTGATTGTACTTACAGATAATGGTAGATGGCCTTCTTTTTCAATGTTCATAACGGTCATTTACGATTCCTTTCATTTCCCCTTCTGACTGAAAATAGTTTCTACATAGTCCATAGATTCTCCAGAATTCAATTCGGAAAAAATCAAATATATATATGTCACACGCATAGCTGCACAATGTGCTCAGTTTCCAATAATACTGTCAAAGCGGACTTTGAGTAAATTGATGATGCAACAAAATTGGATGTGGCACACGCAGTGAAAACACTGTTTTATTAAAGAACGGAGATGATTGGAGATAAAACTGGCTTCATCGGACGAGACCCTGCATTCTGTGACATGGTTTGGTCTCACAATCGAGTTTTTCACAATCACACAAAGTTGGCAACGTTGGCATTATTGCCAACTTTGTGTTCCCATATATTCGCAGTTTTCTGCTCCATTTGCACCAAGCGATGTTAGTAAATGTAAAATTAGAGATCAAAGGGTACATGAGGATCACATTTCATGGACACAAATTTTATTGGATGATTTGATTCTAAATGGCACAGATAAAACGAAGTTGGGAATGTTTGCATTCTTGTATTGTGGTGTGTTTGTGAAAAACTCTAATGGAAGAATACGGATATATTGTTGGTTTCAATTGAATGAAAGAGAGTGCTTATTAGAGTTTTTCACAAACTCCTCACCATACAAGAATGCCAACATTACCAACTTTGTTTTCCCTCTGCCATTAAAAATCAAGTCATCTAATAACACATGACACCTTTAAATGTAATCCTCAAATAGCCCTTGATTTCTAATTTCACACATACTGACATTATTTGGTGCAAATAAAATGGAAAACTGCAATATATGGAAATACAAAAGTTGGCAATAATGCCAACATTGCCAACTTTGTGTCTTTGTGAAAAACTCGAATGGAACATATGTGCGGCGATGGAAGATCATGCAAACAGATGCGTTATTATTTTTTTCAAAATCCCTCAATAATGTACCAAAACTAGGCAAGAAGGAAATGAAGACCCAATGAAAAATGTTTGTTTCAACACAAGGAAAGTTGAAATCTTATTGTAGCAATTCATAAAACCATAGACCAATAACCAATAGGTTGTATTGTGTCGAGGAGTTTGCCACTTGGGCCTAGATAGCAATTCCTGCACTCTTATCTCACTGATAAATGACAATGTAGAAAATTCATAAACAGTTTCCTTGCTTTATGATTCCAAAGGTCCCCTTGGTGATGATAGTGTTTAGGTTAGGTTATTACACTAATATGTGAATCGCCATGGTAATTTGGGTAATTGCAACATGATCTTAAGTGGAGACCTTGTCAGATATCCTTGGAAATCCAGCCAATTTAACTGCAATCTTACGATTTAATCTTTTCGTTCCTCGGTGGACGGACGGCGCAGCTGAGACCCAGTTATTTTACATTCTGGTTTTTTCAAAATACATTTTAGACCAATTGGACAATTCATCTAAATGATTTAATAGTTACCTCACTAACCCACTGATGCTAACTATCGAATTGCCCTGACTATCAATTTTGACATCACCACAAATTATATTGCAGTAAGTCTGAAAAGTTGGATGACATTAATAGACACCTACCCATAAATGAGTAACCTTACTATCATAC
>JBCAUG010111491.1:0-21498 GCA_038406175.1 Haplosyllis leylae | reverse complement strand
TGTGTGTGATGCCTAGGAGCGTGTACACAGAGTACATGTATGAACCACCCCTCTTCAACTGACAGTGTGTGTGTTCAGAAATCATCTAGCTGGAGCGACCACCTTTTATATTTCCCGTATAGGAATGCAAACAAAATGATATTCTTTAAATAAATGTCTCTCGGTACACTTCATTGCAGCATTAAAAAATTCTAGATTGAAAAATACAATTTAAAGTATTACATTACAATTACCAAGAGACTTATTAGCGTCGGCGTCGGATTTCAAGTGTTTATCTGAGCAGCGTCTCGCGAGACGCCGCGTCTCTTCCGGGTTCATCATGTGCTCAGAGCGCATGCTCCCAACCTGACGTCCAATAGTAACAATTAATATGAACATTTAGACGCTGAAATTAATTAATTTTTCCTCAATTTTCATTTCGTTAATTTGCGTCATAATTTCTAAGGTTTTTCCTCGTGGTCGCCATGGTTACAATGTACGTATCATTTTATCACAGATCAATCAATTTTTAATTTAATTAATACTCAATTAACAATTTTAGGATTAAGGATTTTCTTGCCTTGTCACACACCTCGTCTACGCCCAACACCCACCGCCCAAGTCGAGACCTTATTTTAATAATTGAATTTACATTTATATTTCCGAAATAGCCATATTGTTTTGCGAAGGATGGGTGCGTGATGTTGGGCGTCTTGGTCGGCCAGCGACTTAACGCTCAAGGCCCAAAATATACAGCTCATTCATATAAATGCAAAAAGGTTCTTCTGTTAATGAAAAATAATAACAATAAATTTAAAATGGCGAAAATTATTCATTTAAACGGCAATGAAATCATGCTTGTTTGTGATGGGATGATGAGTGTAGTAATGGGGAAGATGTGTTTGCCATGCGCAGCGGCTGCGCACACGGCACATAGCAATGCTTACATGGATGGTTGTACATGTACGGTATGGCACTCTGAATTTTAATTTGTTTCAATGATCAATGTACAATAAACAGCACACCTTAAAACCTACACGCAATTCTGGCACTTTGCGTATAGGGTTTAACCTGTATTGAACGACTGACCTAGAACCTACACGCTAACTGGCCGTTTTACTTTTACGTAAGGTTTTAGAACAGCTTTCGAGCCCCTCACGTGATTTTTCTCCCACTAGATGGTGCCTCTCTCACCCCCTAGTGGCAGGTCCAAAACACATGTAATTCTGGATTCAACACCAGGGGGAACTGGAGAGGCGGTAGAATAAATCACGTGCCTTAAAAGTTCGTTCACACGGACAGGCGACAGCGACTTGTCGTGTTTCGTCTGCTGTCTGTGTGAAGGAACCTCAACGAACGATTGACAAGTACACACGAACAAGCACCTGCCTCGAGCAACCACTGCTTCGCACGACACCTTGTTCTCAGCGGCCACGACAAGCAACAAAGGTTTGTCATTGTTCCTTATTGTTTATTTCTTTGTAGTGGCCACCAAAAAACAGGGGTCACTGTGAAGGAGTGATCGTCTAAAGCAGGTCTGACTGTACAATGTTCTAAACAGGAGCAAGATGAGTATTTCATATGTGCAGGCTTAACGTATAGTGACGTCATAGTTCAAGTTGGACAGTTTGGCTCTTTGGTAGTTGTTTTTTCGATCAAATTAGTGACGTCTGATTACTACGTCATTACAAAAAGCGATGATTGTTTTTACACAAAACTTCTGCTGTAAGGAACCATAGAAACCACTCACTGATACAAAAAAATGACAGAGAAATGTTGCAATGTATAAAACACCTCCTCCTCCACCCCCCGCCCTCCCTCCCGCCCAGTAGCACTGATGTTTCGAATAAAACGACGATGATGACGACGATGCGATGCGTGTGTCACGTGTTTTTATAAAAGTAAGGGTGCACCTGGCGCCCTCTGGTTGAGTGATGTGCAACTCATTGATTGTAGTACCCGTAATGTCCGACTTCACGCCCAGAATAGGGCGTCTCCTCCCGGTCACCCGCCCGCCCTACAGCACACCCTAAGCGGGCGTTCCACCTCCCAACCAACATGCACCCACATTTTACACCTTCTCTCTTCGCTTATTCACCGGTTTTACACAGAAATTTTTACAACTTTTACACCAACATTTCTCTTTCGAAAATCTCTTCTGCTTCTCGAAAATGTGTCCTTCTTTACACTCGCATAAAAAATACAAGATATCTTTCTCTCTCCATGGAAACAAAACACACCCCTAACAACGGTACCTGCACACATGAAACCTCATGGCGTCACAATCTTACGACGTATGCTTCGAACTTTCCATGACGTCACAATATAAACTTGTTTACGTCTCTTTCATTTATCATTTTTTCATGACGTCACACACCAGCCAACGCCCGTTCATGATGTCACACGTTCCCTTGTTCGCTTCGCACACCGGATGTTCACAGCACATATGCGCTCAGTCCCCGCCCTCCTCACTTGTTCCTCCTTCACTCATGACGTCACAAGTCTATGCATACCTGTGATAAAGGTACGATTACATGCTTGGAGAATATAAAGGTACAGGGAGTCTTTTAGACTGCACCTCTCCAGCAAGAAATTGGAGGTGAACCCATTTTGTTTGAGGACAGGTGTACCTTTACCGCACGTGTGAATAGACGTCGTCTGCAAGTAAAGCCCTATTCATAGGATACAGGTTGCGACGACGTTGCAGTCGTATTCGTGTCTCATTCAGTGCTACAGTGATTGAAACGTAGCTGTCGAAAAATTTCCTCTCGTAACACGTCCGGTTCGCCACCAGAGGTCAGCACTCACCTCACAGACCTGTTGGAAACCTTTAACGCCACCAGGTGGATATAATCACCGTTCGTTCGTCCGTACATTCCTCACGCAAACAAAACAAGCACACCCGGTGAATTCAGCTCAGACAATTAACTTTATTATCGCTCAAATAATCGTCAACAACAAGCACATCCAATCACGTGACTGGTCACGTGTTCACAACACATCAACCAATCATCACATGTCACGCATGCGCGACCACACTCGTCACACGTGACTACACACAGTAGTCACGTGTTCACAACACACTAAAGGTCACGGTCACACTTTGCTTCCACAGTTCTGTACTCAACATCTTGAAATGTATGTATCTAGGGTAACAAAATAACCTGGAAGTGAAGTACTTCAAGCTGGTTTTGGTTCAATGCACAATAACTATACCTTACAAATGTGTTGAATGCAGAATTGCGGTGGCACACAGATCGTACTTGGCGACGGACGGTCCACCGTGGTTCCACCGTGGCAGGACCGCGGTGAACCGACCGTCGCCAAGTACGATCACACTTTTTTTAACTCGAGACTTTCCAGTAATAAAATAAACTCGTATGATTTGTACAGTAACACATGTTCCCCATGTACATTTGATATCATCCTCCAATCAGAGACAAGGAAAAAAAATACTCAGGCATCAGTCACCCAATCACCGACAAGTTCTCGTTTGCGCAGACGCACCGACTGTCTATGAGACGCTTGGTACCTGACCGAGGTCCGAGCACGCGCACTGTCAATCACTCTCACATACGCTCCCTCCCTCTCGCTCTTTTTCGCATCACTTGGCACTCAAACATCCAACGACACACTCCCTCGCGCAATCACTTGGCGCCGAAACATTAGACAGGACAGCATACACTAAGGCGTTCGTTCAACCTTTCTGCACTTTTAACTTTTTCTCCTACACCACCAGACCCACAGAACTTACTTTCTACCCACAATTTTTACCCATAAAATGTTTCACAATAAAAACATAGGTTCAAAGAGTTATCACCGGTATAATAACTATAGTAACAACGTCCAACAATAGAATCCATTTCCATTTCCCTTCAAAACCATTTTTACAGCACTTTTGAACAATTCATAATATAAGAATAGACCTTATGAAATCTGCCAGACACTTTCTTTTAACGTTTTCATGCAACATTCTCCACAAAAATAAAAACAGAATTTTTACTTCTTTCAGAAAATTGTGCATGATTTCATAAGTGTTTTTAACAAAGAAAAAACCCTCAAAGAGATTCATCTGTTAATTTCTCAAACCGTAACCATAGAAACTACTCGCTTGCAATAAGACAATGTGTTGCTGCCTGTGTAATATACAACACGAGGCCTGCCCTGTTGCTAGGAGACAACATAGCCCCAGCAACCAGACTGACCACGTCATAAAATCTAAACGTCTACATCACGTGATATAGTCACGTGCTTATGCCGCAGCCAATCAGGAGTCAGTCATACTTTCATTGAGCACCAATAGGACGACAGCTCTTTGATTCGAGCTCGTTCGTTTTGAGAGCTATGTTGTGATTGGTTTGTGATAATGTACCACACACGAATATTTACAATGAACAAGGCCGCTGATTGGACCGTTATTCCAAAACACTTAAAACATGCGGTTACCTTGGAAACATAACCAAGTGGGTGCAAGATGCCTGATACCCAAGTATTTACCGTAATGGCGGCGTTTTTGTCTATAACAGTTGTACTATTCAGCCGTTATAATAGTAATAATAATAACAGTCAAACAAAAACTAAAATAAAAAATTCCAACAATAAATGCGCCGCCATTTAAAAGTTGTTTACATCGTTATAACAAACACTTTCTCCACAGTCCCTTCATGCAATAGGTAATACAGGTCGTTCTATGCTAGGCTTTAGTATGTATAGTTCTACTCTACGAGTGTGTGAGGTCGATATCTGAACGCAGTATAATCATGTCTTATACACACATGACGCCATCATTGTCACTGGCAGGAACGCTCTGCCCTTAACATTTAATTTAATTTCCAGGTTTAAATTAGAAATGCACAGAGTTTAATGTCAGCGAGTTGGTGACGTCATGTCGACATGTGGTAACCATGGACACGATAACCTTGGATACGTGTGTTTACACTCTGCATAATATTGATGATACATCGAGCAAAATAAAACGAGAATATTATTTTTAAAATTAGAACTCTTTGTACAGGAATCGATCAATGGGTCTTTGTGTTGAAATACTGCGCTTCAAACCGCAACCAACAATTCTTCGTATGCTTTCAAATTATTTTTACGCCTCAAAATAAAGTGTTGATTATCATGGAGCAAGATTACGCTGACTATAGATATTTTTTCACAATACAAAATGCGCTTTTGTTTTTAGTTTTCCCGAATTACGATGACTGCAACAAATCATTCACACCAATAACAATAAGGATTAATATTACAATGAAGATTATTGGAGATTAATGCCCAAACTTTGGTTGGTTTATACGTTTCAAGGAAGCAGGGGTCCACGCAATGTGACGTCACAAATACTAAGCACCTTTTACTATATACTTAAACAACTCCTTAAAGAATAAATATATAAAATGTCTTCTTTGCACATGCGTATAATTTATCTGACATTCACCCGCCCAAATATACATAGTGACCGTGCTAACGCCCAAACACCCAACGCCCTGCGTCCCCCTGCTTCCTTCTATCACTCCCATGCCGCATTTGGCTTGGAAGACCCACTAATCTTACAATTAACGTAACGTCAAACATGGCGCAACGTCACGATATGACGTAATACACAATCAACACATATCTACACTCCACTCCAGCGAGGTACAAAAATAGATTCTTAGTCCATTTACAAGTGTTTTACTCTTTTCATCTTCCATTTTGCAGTTGTTTGTTATGTCTTTGTACAGGTATTTTTGCAACATACCACCCGACATTCAGTGAGAATTACCCTCAGTCTAACTGTACCCTTCGCCCTCCCTCCCCCCAAACAAACACACAGCCGCCCTGACTTTATCACAAGCGGGTTTTCTATAATTGAGGAGATTGCCACTTCAGTTATTTTGTGTAGTTGTTTTTTTTTTTTCAGTTGATTCTGGAGAAAAAATCACCGGTACCAGATCCCACGATGTTTAGTGTAGAAAGGTCAGTTGGTGCAGAGAGGCCAGATTGGTGCAGTTAGACTTTAACAAGGATAAACGCCCACATCACTCGCCCCATCTTCCCACCCACCGCCCAATCTCACTCCATGCTCACAGGTTTCATTAACAAAACAAACAACGTAAAGTTAACCTTAACAAACGTCATGAGGTCACACACTGACGCAGCGTATCGTACGCAACGTCGGTAAGTACACTCAAACGTAACGTTATTCGCAGTAAACGTAAAATTATGTCAAATACAAAAAATTCTTGATAAAAATCATAAACATTGAGCAAGCTGCTCACTCGAAATTCGCTTCATTCAAATCATGGTTCTCCAGTGCAATTTCAAAACAGAACTTCATAAGATAAATATGCATTGAATAAAAAATAAGGTGGTGAGACTTGGCTAAATTAAAGATTCAAATTGGGAATCGATTCTAATCGGAGTAACATTCCATCCTCTATCTACACAGAACATCCATTACACTGTAGCGTAAATACACAAAAAACACGTCTGTACAATAATAATATTTACGTGCACACTTCGCACGCAGCACTAATAGAACCATGGTTTTAAGTTGGTAACATGACAATAAGTTGACGTACAGGTAATTTTAAAAGCGCAAAACTGACATGGTTTTATACATGAACAACCCACTCATTTTCACACCCTGCGGTTTTATTTACTCACCACGTGGTTGTATTTTCAGCCCGTGGTTTTATTATCTACCCCTGTGGTGGTTTTATTTGGCTAATGAACCAGCTCTTCAATGCGCATGGCCTCATTGTGTCAAAGCCCCTGTTGCCATGACGCTCGACCCGGGGCAACAACGTTTTGGTGGTGGCTGTGTTCAACCCAAGGGCAAAATAAAACATGTTAAAAATTCAGATGGTTTCTAACCGACAGTGCAAGAAATCAGTCAAACATTCGTCCATCGACATTCTTCGTCCATTCCTCATTCCTACCCTGAGTTTTTGGCTCAATAAACTAGACTACAGTCACGTGACCCTAACCCCCCAGCGTCCCATCTAGGTGGACACTTCCACAAACTCTCTCAACCGAACAAAAAGAGCATCATATTTACAATTCATAATTTGAAGAAGATTATTCCAGTAATAGTAATAATTCACAGCCCCAAAGCGTTACTGATAATAATCCTATGAATATTTATTAAGCTTCATCATCTGATTTGCATAATGTGATGATTATACCAGTCGGTGTAACAGAACGTTTAAACTACAAGTCACCCTCCTCATCCTAAAACACATCCTCATCCCATTACACATGTTCAAGGATGCATAGTAGGAAGAAGATCTTCATTCAAGCAATCTCTACTGTCCTCATGCACAAGGATGATGTCCATTAAGAGGAGGATAAACTGATTTAAGGGTCCTTCCATCCCCATCCTTGTGGTGTGGGAATGAAGGCATCTTGTATGAAAACAAACTCTTCTTTTTTCATCCTCTCCCTAATGTACATCCTCATCTCAATCTTTATTCATACAAGCCCTTCTGTTCTCATCCTCATCCTAATGTACATCCTCATCCTCATCTGAATCCTCATTCACGCAAACCCTTGTAGAAGGTAGCTGCCCTCGACACGTTACATATAATGTAGTAGTAATATATATAATATAGAGAAAGTATCATCATCATAGAAATAGCTTCAAGTATTGTTTGTTTGTTTACTTCATTCTAATCATAAATAAATAATAAACACCACCGGTTACCAGGGTAACAAACATGAACTACTACGTCATCTCTTAATAGTCGATAATCAATCAATCCGATCAAACCATGTCACAATCACCACCAGGGGGAGCTCGGTCTAGTCAGTTCCAGGCGCCCGAGGGCTTGGGTTGCCCCCATCCTCCACCCGCCTGGGAGCCTGCGCCCCCGGGACCGGAGTCCCCTTGGCCCTGACCCTGTCCGTTCCACCCGAGGAACCCACCACCTCCGTTACTGTTCCCGCCTCCGGCCCCAAGGTTACCAAAGCCCTGGTTGCCACCTTGGTTGTTGGGCGCGTCGCCGCCCCCACTGTTGTTGCCGGGTCCGCCCTGATTGCCCATCCCGAGGAGCCCCCACCCAGCCTGACCTAACGCTGCCTGGGCGGCTGCCACCATGGCTGGGTTCAGCTGGAAGGCAGCACCCAAGTTCAACCCACCCATTCCCAGTGGGTTGTTCATGTTGCCCATATTGCCCATGTTACCTTGGTTCTGAGCGCCGCCCTTGGCACCACCCACGCCCTGTCCGCCCCAGCCTCCGCCAGGGCCTCCGTAACCACCGCCCGGGTTGCCGTATCCTCTCCTATCACCGCCACCCATGCCGCCCGGGCCGCCGCCGCCCATCTTGTCTGCTTTTGGCGCCGCCGTTGAGACGTGCACGCTTGCTCCCTTGACGATGTGGTCCTCTCCGCATAATGACTGCGCGACGTCTGGATCGGCGAACGTGACGAACGCGAAGGCGCGGAACGGCTTAGGAATAAACACGTCGATCACCTCCCCGAACTTGGAAAAGTAGGAACGCAGGTCGTCAGCCGTCATGTCCTCTGTGCAGCGTCCCACGAACACCTTTCTGTGCATCTGCTGCTGCACACCCTCCTGCGCCTGCTTCAACAATACAATACTACAGGTTATTAAATGGCCAATGGGTGGCTGGGCGAGATGGTGTACCACTGGAAATGGTAATGTTTTGACAATTCCGTCCGCCTGTTCAGGGGAGTCCCCATCCGACACTGCACCAGGAATTAGGTCTATTATTTTGATATGATACTTAGCGGTGTTTCGGGCGGCAGGTCTGCCTAAAATGTACAGCCTCTTACATGATCATCAACAACGCAATTACAATACCATCCAATTAACTTCATTATCTCTTTCTTCATTGATCATTTATGGGTCGTCTTTTCTTGCATTTTACCATAAAGCACTCGATCAAACTGACCACCCATGATCACGAACCCCTCCACACATGACCATCCTCCATCATTGCAAAACTGTCCACCATGACACTACACACAACATTTACACACACTTTAGTCTGAATCTTAGTCACACAAACATTTATTCTGAAGAATACCAACAGTCCACATCCACAGAGGCATCATAACCACCCAAGCAAACGTGCACACCCATCCACAACCTTCTCCACATTGCAGAGATATCCATCTCAGCATACTCCATTGCTACCCAACACACTACAGCCACTCACCCCATAATGCACAGCTTGAGTAACACACAGTAAATATCCAGTGTGATGCTGCACTGATACTGTACAACCATCCACCCAAACACACTATAGACACTCATCCATCCTACACTCCACAGTTTACTTCACACACTGAATATCCACTATAATATTCCACTCACACAGTGCAATCACTCACACTGACTACAGTCACTCATCCCTACACTACACATACTAAACAGATTAGGTAACACACAAAATATCTACCCACTTATCCCCACAATGCATACCTTAAATAACATACTACATATCTGCCATGTCACTACACCTGACACTGTACAACTACTCACACAAACATATTATAGCCATTCACCCCCCACAGCGCAGTAACAGCTTAGTTAACACTTTAGTATCCACATGTGACACCAAACTGTACAACCATTCACCCAAATCCTGCACATAACCACCCATTCAAACATGACATCAACAACATGGACACCGACACGCACAAGGCAAGAGTGCAGCTAGCTATCCACTCAGCCCCTTCTTCACTCAGGCACAACCACCCATAACATACATGTACAGCAATGCATTCAGAAGCCAAGCCATCCACACCAAGCCGGTAAACTAAAACCACCCACAACATGTACATTCTGAGGGTACAGCCGCAAGTCCACCCATCGACATTCCACCCAAAACATGTACATACAGAGCATTAAAGAGTGCAGCCAAACAAGGGCAGATTGAAAGTCAATTTACTCTAAACACCTTGAAAACAAGAAATGAATAAAACCCAAAACAATGCGCGTGCGCAGCCTGAATTCAGACTGCCCATGCGTGAATATCATTATGTGTAGGATTAGATAGTTACCTTCCAATAGTACTGATAGTCAAAGTTGTTTTGATAGTTGCTGGGGGGTCCCGACACATACGAATCTAAGGTCTACAAAATGCGAAAAGATTACGATTTTCAACCGGAAGAAGTATGTTTCACTTACAACCGGAAGTGCCATCATCGCGAGTGACCATTACATCATCACCTTCTCCATAATCAATAAAACATCCGTTACATGTATGAAAATTTCCAAACGAAAATGCTTGTGATTTCCAACCGGAAGTCGTTTTTACATCCAATCACAAATTTAATTTAAACCGGAAGTGCCCATTGTGTGTGCTTCCACCTTTGTGCGAGTTCTGCTCTAATGAACGGAAGTAGTTCGCTTAATTTTGTTTTGTAGACCTAAGAAACATGACGTCAGATGACGTCATCATATCACGTGTTTCTCTCGTTCCCACACATTCCTCTAAGATACAGCCATTCTTTTCTTTTCTCTCCACCACTCTCCACTACCTCCTCACATCTTTCCACTCTCTCGCACAACACTAGTCTACCATCTCACTTTTGGGCCATCACTTTCAGTCCAAACGTACAAATCTTCCTTCCGCAGACAGAAGCTTGTTGCTGCTAAGTTACAGAGTGTTGCGTCGTTACCATGGCAATAAGTCGTTGGTTCTTATGGTGTATTTAGAAGAGTGTGTGGGATTGCGTTCTACACGATCGCTCGGCTTGCCTTGCTTGCAGCACGCACACAGATCATTGGACAACAAGTAGGAAGCATCCAACACACATGCGCGCACACACATGCATGCGCACGCACTGACCCGGTTAGTACCCACACGTCACCCTCAACCACCCCTCCCCTCCCGATTTCTCACACCCATTTCGTCAACAAAAACGCGCTGAGGCCTGTTTACACATAAACCTTCGTCTCCATGTCCGTCTCCGTCAAAGTTTATCATTGTACTAAAGGTTGCGTACACTTTGACAGACAGAATGGGCCCATTCTGTCTATCATGGTCTAGTATGCAACTTGGACAGAGATACTCTGTGTAAACAGGCCTTTAAAGTTCGTTTATACTGAGCGCGAGCGCTGTCGTTTTCTAATGGTTTCTCAGATCATTTAATGTGATGAAAGAAATATTTCGTTTTCATTTGGCATCAATCTTGCGTACGAGAATGATGCATTCATAATTTTCAACCAATTCGAAAAATTTTGTCCTCCCAAATTCGGATAAAAAAGATGTTGGCCCGGAGGTGCCGGATCCGATGCTGCAATTTGGAATGCTAGTTTGCAAGGTTTATCCCTCTGTGAATTTCACAGTGTAGCCTGTAACAGTCGAAATGATTTTTGACTAAATTTTTGTTTGGGGCTATAAATTGGGTCAACCCTCCCACAAGTTCCTCCATCAAGCGCGCACCCTCCGGAAGGTCTCGGCGTCAGTAGGAAGTTTATGAATTGGACGCCGCGTCTCTCGTGATGAATTGGACGCCGTGTCTCTCGTGATGAATAAGACGCCGCGTCCTTCGCGACTCAGACACCACGTCCCTCGCCTCTCACCTTGGAGTTTGGAATGCGCACGTCGCACCAGCGTCCGTCGATCATGTGACGTTGAGACAAACACTTCATCTGTGACTCGTACGCATCGAACCGCACGAAGCCGAAACCTTTCGACTGTCCCGTCTTCAGGTCTTTCTTCACCTACAACACGCATTACAACCATGGTTTTACCTGTAACACTCATGGTTTTATCAACAACAAACAATACAACCATGGTTTTACCTACAACAAACAATACAACCATGGTTTTACCTGTAACTCAAAACTATGGTTTTTATCTAACACACAATACACCATGGTTTTAACTGTAACGTACAACTATGGTTTTATCTAACACAATAAAACCATAGTTTTAACTTACTTGGAGCCATTCGTCGTCAACGTATTTAAGTACATATCAACTATCTTAAATTTTGTCTGTCCAAACTGAGATAAATCGGAAAACGGCTTGGTAAAATTATACCATCTCCTGTATGCAAAAACGCATACAGAGTGTTGTACAAGTTGTACAGAAACAAGCCGAGAGACACGAAATCTACCACTTCTGCAACTATTGCCAAACACACACCTGAACCATGAGCAGCTCTCCAAACTGAGAGAAGTAGTTTCTGAGGTCGTCCTCTGTGCTCTTCCAGGGTAAACCGAGCACGATTAAGTCCGAGCACTTCATGCGGTCCGGGCGTTTGATTTTCGCCGTCGGGTTTTCTAAACCTTCGTCTCCTTTTCGTTTGTTTTCAGCTGCAAATACAGAAAATGCTCAACGTCTAAAAAATTATAAATGAAAAAAAAAACCCAGTTCAATCTAAAGGTAGATCAACCTCCAAACGTTCCAGGATATTCTTCTTTGACTTTTTTTCTTCTTAAATATTTGAAGATAATTTTGGGACAATAAGCCCTTCTTTTTTTTACTGATACCCATGATACTTGGGAGTTCGCAGTCAATATTACAACATTCGTCCGCCCATTCGTGACCAGTAAATGTTTCTCCCAGAGAAGTTGAAATTTTGGAAAAGAAACACTGGTTATTAAAATAAATGTATTAAAACGCGATTGTAAATGTGATTTTGGGCAAGTTTATTTCCATCAGGGCGAATCAAATGTCGGTTTACTTGCTTACGCTCTGGCCACACTGAACTGATCGATTTTCCGAGTCCTAGATCCTTCCGATAATATTCGGAATGGTCTCAGAGACCCATACAGAGACTGTATATTGTAAATATAATTCTTTCCGATATCGGAAACAAATATCTTAGTAACCCATTCAAAATCAGAATTTAGAAGCAGTGTGACCACCTCTGCACTTTACTATACAAGCCAATTTTATCGGAAACAACATCGGTCAGTTCAGTGTGGCCAGGCGGTTACACCGGCAAATTGCGATCGGTTCGCCTCACGCTTAGCTTTACGTCTGCTTCTACACCTGCTTAACATCTTGATTGCTGAGCATCACGTGGCTGCCTCTGGACTTCCATGTTTTCGTTAAGAGTAAA
This sequence comes from Haplosyllis leylae, assembly GCA_038406175.1. Lineage (NCBI taxonomy): Eukaryota > Metazoa > Annelida > Polychaeta > Phyllodocida > Syllidae > Haplosyllis > Haplosyllis leylae. Next base: position 8,490 of record JBCAUG010111491.1, on the reverse strand, counting down.
CTTGAGTGAAGGTTTGAAGATTTCAGATCGGTAGAGCTTCCTCATAAGCCAACCAAAAATTTGGTCACAGAAATGTGGCCGTTAATGTGAAGTGATCGTCTGATGGAGTGAACGCCCAATGGGAGTCAATGGCTTCAGCTCCCATTTCTTGCGAGAAAGGTACAGAAAAACACATGCGACTTGCAGCACCATCAAGGCATTAATTTCTCCACACCGAATCACCGAAGAAATACGAACGTATCGGAAAGTGACTGTGACACACTTTTGCTATCATTGTACAAGCCCTCCCAAGTAGAAATTTCAGCACGGGGCGATTCAAAACAGTGTTGTAATTTTGTCTGACCAATCTAAAGTTCGAGAAATGAGGTGGTCTTCTTGGTTTCTATACCAAAAAGTCTGCTGTCTGACGTCACTTGATTGAAGAGACTTTTTGCCAAGACGTTGGTTCTTCAATCATTCGACATTTTTCCGCTGAGCGTATTGTCTGGTTGATTATTAGTTTGCCCAATCTGTCTGGTGTAAGAACCTGCTTTTTAGTACAAGGTTCAGAAGAAGAAAATGAGCAACGAAAATAAGGCCAGATCAGGATGCTACAGAGAGGCAGCATTTTGAAAATTCTCATGGAATCTACTAAAGTAACCGCTCAAAAAACTGCCCCTCCCTGCTGAAGTCAGTTCTAAAGTGACCCACCCAACCACTGGGATATCATTAATTAAGTTTTGGCCATTCCAGTGATGACCAATAAAGATTCTTACATTATTTTTGAATCAGCCCTTTCAATATATTGCACCGCTACCTTATAAATAGTAGGAACCCCTTTCGGCAGTCATCTTTTTCCTGACCTCTTCAGAGGGAACCAGTATCTCCCCCCCCCCTTCCTTTCTGTTAGCCTCCCACCTCATCCCCCCCTACTGTTCTCACAATCTTATAAAACCTTATAAAACATTTCTCTTTTCGTTGAACTTTGTGTCTGGCATTTGACACTTGAATGTGAACTGAAATCTTAAGTTAACCTCACGAGGTCAACTTTTTCAAAACAAATTTTGAAAATATACTTCGTGAATAAAATGTAACATCAAAAAATTCCACTCGAATACACCCCGACGAGTAATATTTCACGAGCATTATACATCGCACGTGTAAAGCACGTGTTTTGTGGCAGGAAGTAAAGAGCTACGGGCTCGACGTGAATACATGACACAGGGAACAAAATACGTGAGGATACCTGGCAACCTGCCAACTTTAGGGTCTCCGCTTTCTCGCTCAAATCTGGCTGAAAATTCTGGACAAAACCTTTCAAAAGAGTCTGTTACATCTTCTACAGGTATTAGGCTACATTATAGGCGGGTGCAAAATAGCCAGGGATCATAAACAAGGCCACCAGACGGGTCCAAACATCTTGTTTACGTTCTCAGCTCCTTGTTGACAACCCTGACCCAGTTTTACGACGCAATAGACACGTGGAGATTTTCAGCCCAAAATTTCACCCGAAACGAGTAAGATTTTAAAGCCACTTACATTTTGGAAAGACAGCTATGTACACATAGTTCCCCCACATGGATTCTGGAGGGTGAAGTCTGCCGTCTACTAGTCTTACTCCTCGAAAGTTTCCTGTTTCAGGATTTCTGTACTTGAGGCCACACGCCCCTGGAAACTGTGCAGCAACCGTCGAAAGCAAAAGGCTGCCATCCTCCTCTGATGGAAGTTCGATGGGTTCTTCTTGTTCTTCCTCTGCGACCTGTATATATTGGTTCATTTTCATGTATTGTCTTTCTTCAGCGTCTGTCAGTTTTAACTGTTAAAATCAAGGGAGCAAGGTGCAAGGATTTTGAGGTCGCACCTCACTGTAAAACAAGATGGCGGAGTTTCTAACGCGCACTGAATCATGGGAGAAAAGTGTGCTGTTTGCCTTATTTTTTATAGGACAGAACTGAATAGTAATAATTTTATAATTTTTTGTTCTGTTATCTCGCGATATAATATTTTTGAGCGGGACTTTAAGGACCTTTTACGTACATTTTGTAAATATATTATTGCGCAGAAATTTAGTCTCTTACGTAAATTAACATGCTTGAGACTTGAATTCTAGTAGATGTTGCAATTTTTTCTGAACCATATGTCCTTGTTCTACCTAATGGTGTCTCCGATGTCAAACACACACCCAGGGTGGTTGGTTCCTGATCTGACTACTATTACAATATGCATACCTCCATTGGGGAGGTATTCTCCAACATCAGGTGAACATAACTTGGACAAGTTGGCTAAATTTGGCAAGTTCTCAAGGGCCCCTCAAAATGCCTAGAAGATTGTGATGGCATGGTTTACCAGGCACACTTCACCCAAGGAGGTCCTAATGTGATGACCACAGCAGAGGAGGACATGCTGGTCCAAAAAGACCAGAGACAGCACAAAACTTTGTAAATCCACCTTTCTGGATGTAAAACAAGGTAGTTTTGGTGGTTAAAAATCAGAAGGACCATGCAACTATCATAGCTCTGAAATGATCTATACAAAATTGAATGTCAAAATTATAGAAAATGTTAGTGTCTCCCCCACTTCACTTTTCTAGCCAATCATGCTCTGCTCTTCCAGAACCTTTAAAAAACACAAGGTGGGGGCTGTTTCCCTGGCAGTTCTGTGGAGACATAAGTTATTTTACAAATTGTATTAAAAGGGATTTACAATTGAAGAATCTTTCATCAGTTTTACTGGCAGATTATTTGCACTTAACTGTTTAGGAAACTCAATGTCCTATGAGTATGTATGAGGTAAAGGAGGGGCCAATTTTTAACCAGGTAACTGTGCAATGACCAGGACTAAATAAAGATTATATTGGACTGGAATGTTCACTGTTGGACTGCAGAGGGTACTATGGGGACATGAGGAACTCCAAACAGAACCTGGTTACAAGCACTGTGGGGGAGGTATTATTAACCAATAGCAGCATCACCAAGGATCAATCCCAGATCCAGACTTGGGATCCAGTTTTGGTGGGAGATCACAGGTGCTGTGCTGCTACATCATTCAGATCCTTCCTTCTGTCAAGCATGATGTCACTTGTTAAATTATATAAATAGGATAGCATTGTCTAGCTTGAATTTGAGGTCAGTCTGAGGAGTCATATTATTTTGTACTTGAGCTTTTTCAAACAGCAACCACTGGTAATTACCTTAGACTCATTTGTAAAGGTTAGGAAACAGTTAGATAAATTGGATAAGAGCCAATCAGGCAATTCTAATGGAAAGTCCTGCTTTGCAGGTATGATGCATCCATCATATACTTCATTTTTGCAGTCTCTCTTCTTTGTCTTGCATTTGCAAAACAGGTAACTGAATTGGAGTTCATCAGCCCTACTGTATTGCATTGCTGCAAGAATCTTAGAGAATAAACTATTTTAATTTCAACTGAGAGTTCATCTGTTGAGTCTTCACCCATAAGCTACAACATCTGTGGCCCAAGAACCCAGCAGAAGTCAAATTCCACAAAAGCAGTGTATAATTTAACACTCGCCCGCTCACCCATGGCGAGTCCATTTCTCTGTGGGTGAGTTGAATTTAGAAGCACTCGCCCGGTCTGGCTAGTTGAAATTTTGGTGGTTTAGTCACGACCATTGACAAAATTGTTAAGAATTAGATGCAATATTTGAAGGAATTACTAAACAATAACACAAATATAACTGATCAGTATTATTACAATAATTACTGTTTTTATGATTGATTTTTTTTTCTAAAATTATAAGACCATCCGGGCGAGTAGATTTTGCTGCGGGCGAGTAGATTTTTGTGTTACTCGACCGAGGTGGTGAGTAGGTAGTAATTCTTAAATTATACACTGAAAAGGGGAATAACTTCTGTGCTACAAGTACATGGTTAAAACTGACATGTCAAACCCCAGATCAGATCCAAGATCATGCCAAACCTGCTACAACAATGGCAGTGGAAAGGGTATTAATCCAGATACAAATTGTCAGATGAGTATCACTAAAAAAGACCATACCAGCCACTAAGGTAACTCTAACGAGCCACCGGTAATTTATGTCAATAGTTCCTTATTTCGATATTGTAGCTTTTGTACAGACGTGTGGCATATATTTTGTAAAACAACTTGTTGTTGTAGGTTTGGTAAAATTATGTTAAATTACGCATAACAAGGTAATTCTGCACAACCACGTTCAGTAAACAAGCAGAAATGGCGTTTGACAGTGCAGGAGAAGTTGACTTTGGATTTATAGCGAATTTTGGGAAAACAATCGGCGCTTCAGAAGATGCTTTGCGTCTTTTAATATCTTTATTGGCAGGTCAGTTTGTGTTGCATATTTATTTGACAAATTTCTAATTAACACCGATGAAATATCCCTGTCTTTGGGGGATGTTTTTGTTGAACTGGCAGTAAAAGAAGCAGATAATCTGGACTCTATAGAGTCTAAATATGAAACTATCTGACAGTCAGCCAGATCTGGTTTGTATTCGTTGGAAGATTCACTTAGTACCGAGTGTTGTATTTCACATTTGGTGACGTTCTGAGGCACCAAAAAGCCTCTGTTGACAAAATGTCACTGCAAGAATGGGAAGGTTGTGACATTTTAGGAAGCCGTCTTGCATACACTGATGATAGATCTACAGACTTTGTGAACGGGAAAATCAACTTTTTAGAATATTGTCACAATGATACCGGTAGTGGTGTCCCCGAATCAGAGAATTTCTCATGGAAACACATTAGGCTTTTTTGCAAGAAAATGGTAAAATGTCACGAGATGTACACCTTGATGAAATGACACTGCAATCATCAATTGTGACAGTTTCCCGTGAGTCGGCATTGTAGGGAATATGTTCCCTCTACAAAGAGAAACGAAACAGCCAGTGGTGTTTTTCTGTATTTGTGTTGGTGGATTTTCTGTTGTTTGTTGCAAGCATTTTGTTTATCCTTTGGTCTGGGAGGCACGTTGTCATTGGTAACGGTCAGTGGTTACACCGGTCAGTAGTCCAGTGAAATCAGCTGATTCGATCCCTTTGTGCTGAACGACAAGACTAAGATCACTTAATTTAATCTTTTGGTGTCTTCTACTGGCACAAACCATCCTGCTAAATCTAAGTCCTGTTTTACATGTTTTAATCAGCGATATGTAAATGTAAATTTATGTTTACATGAGATGTGAATCGACATCAATTCATATCAGTGACTATACCTCTATTTGTATTTGATTAAGTGGTAACTTTCTGTTTAAAGAGAAATCATGACATCCCCTGTCTGTGGTTAAGTACTCTTCGTTCAACATATTTCAATGAAAGCCAGTATTGTTTATGGCAAGAAATGGATGCTGATCCCTTTCTCTTGGGCACACACAATTGCAAAAAATGCACACTGGGTTCCGCTTATAATGAGCAAGTTTATCATTGACATGAATGCTTAACATTTATTGGGTACCTCTTACAACCATATTTTTCTTTGCGTCGTGTCACACGTCACAAGAGGGACCCAGTGTACTCATTGCAAGTGAAACATGTGATAAGTCTGTTGCTATACATTAGTTCATCCAGTGGCGGATCCAGGATTTCTCAGATTGAGGACCAACTTACTTTACGAGGGCGTCAGACTATTTTTCATCACTATCATCAAAGAAACCTATGAAGCAGAAAAATAACTAGTCGAGAGGAAGACCGATGCCCCCTCATCCTAATGAAGAATGTACTGGGTCTAATTCGCGTACAACTACCCAAATGAACCGATAACCGCTTCCTTTATCTATTAATCGCACAAAAGTACTGCCAAGAGGTAACATTTATAGCTAAAGGCTATTTATATCAGTGATAAACGTACACTGGGTCCCGCTTAAAATAAGTACACTGGGTCATGCTTACAATGAGTTTACTGGGCCCTGCTTTCAATGTTTTCTAGTCGCACCGCCTCAATAAGCAGAACGGCTTATCTGGTCTTATCGTGGTTTCCGTTAGTTAGTACGTTGGGACGGTTGCTAGCTTGAATGGTTGCTTGTGCTTACTTCGCCAGTCCTCCCCCCTGTCGGGGGGTCATAAATGGCAAGACGTGGAGTTGGTGCGTGAATACTGGCTTTATTGTCAAAGGGCCAGGTTGTACATTAAATGGAAGTTGCTGTAGGAGAAGTGATGCACAGCCTTTTACAGTAAAACTAGTCTTAAATGGACATGGGCTTATGTGAACAGCCCACCAACTGTGGACAAAATCTTATGTATGGACAGATTTTTGTCCATTTACCCCCTCATACATGGACAAATTTGTCATGTGTGGATGGTGGACACCAAAAAATATACCATGGAACAAAATTACCTTTATTTATGTGGACACCTAGCTGTTACCTCTGGGGATGCCATGGTGATTTTAATGAAATAGGTGTGAGATAGCCTCAATTTATACACAAGGAGGGCAAAGATCAAAGAGAAAAGTGTGAACCACACATTTCAAAGAGAATGTGTGACAATATAAATGAATGTGACAAAACATTTGAAAAAGTGGCAAAATTTATATATACTATGTGAATAATTGAAGTCTCTCATATATGTGGATACCTTGTCAACCCATGGACACTTGATGGTGTATGGTGGAGTGTCCATGTATGACAAGTTTTACTGTATATGTAAGGGTGTCATTGACCTTCATGCTTGAATGGTCACACAGCCGGACACCCCCTCCCCATAGAAATGAGGTAACACCAGATTTGGCTTGATACAAATTCAGACTGATAATTTTTTCCCTGGGACCACCCACCTGCCCATCAACCCAAAAATATGTAATTTTTTCAACTAATAAATTACAAATTAAGACTAAAATTTTATTCACGACCACCCACCCAAAACACTTGAAAATGATGCAAGTACAAAAAAGCTCATATGGTGCGCCTGAATGCTAATCAGCATTCTTGTTTTAGATCCCCCTGCTTACAACGAGCACACTAGGTGACATTTACAATGAGGTACACCTCAAAATAGTCTACAACGAGGGATATGACATATATGTCAGACAGACTTGAGGTCTGATCGAAAAAGTATAACATATTTAAGTATTAGTGATAAGTATGTGTCAAAATATACTGAGACCACTGACAACATTGGTAAAAAAGTTTTTTAATACCAGACATGAAATCTCAGTTTTGGTTTTGGTATTGGTATTGTCATGAATCAAACACATTTTGAAAGCTCGCAATGCAGGCAGCAGAGGTTCAGGTTGAGATGTAGATAGATACATGATGTATTTTGCGAGTAAATCATGCATTCACTGTTCGTGTAACACATGGCAGTTACTGTTCAAAATCAGATGTGGAATCGGCTATCGGAGAGATAGATCCGTGCAATGTCAAACTGCCACGTTTCTTAGACGAACTAAAATTAATTTTTGCAACAAAATAATCTACTTTTAAAATAGGTCCAATCGTGCTGTCAAGATTAACGTTAACTTAAATAAACAGATTTATTTTTAGTAAATCTTTACTCAATTTGGTAAGACAAAGCGCACTTCTTGGAAGATAAAAACTACCATGGTATAATTGAACTTTAGATGGTCACTATATCGAAAGATCAGAAATTGTCTCCATGTGAGAAACTCCTTGAGATAGAATTTGAAACAGTATTCATGACCGCAGTCTAGTTGGTCTGTCTCGACTATTTTTGAATTCGTACGAAATTGTTCTAATTTCATCGTATAAAAAAACTATGTGGAGACTCTTTGATTTTCATGTGCATAAGATACAGTTTGTTTGAACCGAGATCCCATTTACCTGCTGCATAATTAACACATCAGTAGCTCGACTAATACGCGTAACTCATTAATTTTATCCCAAGTCACACAAACAATTTGTAAAATGTTTACCGACTACATACATAGTACGAATGAAGGTAAAGTTTTCACAGGTACCCCCGCCCACCCCCTCAGCCAGGTATGTAGATAGGTGACCCACCCCTCCACCGACCAGGTGGATAGGTGGCCTGCCAGGCCCCCTTCTTGGAAGGACCAGTCCAAAAGGAGGCTCCACCCTGCCACCCCCGAAAGGGCCAATTCGGACGGTGGCCCTGACTCCCAACCCCATTCAGGTCCCTTTCACAACGAGTGAAAAGATGCAAAATAAACTGCTCGTTGATGTGGGTAGGTACTGGTGGAATCCAAACATTTTAACATTACTATTAATGAATTTGCTGCAAAGATAAACCAGTTCATTGTAACCGAACTCGTTACAAGCGGGACCTTGTGAGTCTCAGAGATTCGGTTTGATGGTTCATTCACACAAGCTGACTCCATGATTAAATTGTTACCAGGTTATTCACTGGCGTTCCTGCATCAGTTGTTGGTGTACGGGAAGTCTCTGTTTTCAGTGTTTCTTACTTTGTTTTCAGCTACCCACTGACGTTTCTACACCGGGTGTTACTATACGGGAAGTCTCCATGGTTACAGTGTGTGTTACTTTGTTTTCAGGTTACCCACTGGCGTTTCTACTCCGAGTGTTACTATACCGGAAGTCTCCAT
>JBCAUG010111380.1:0-21505 GCA_038406175.1 Haplosyllis leylae | reverse complement strand
CAGGCTGAGTACCACCCCCCCCCCCCGAGAAGTCGGCTACGCCGCGGTCGGTATGCCTCTTGCGTTCATGCAGGAGGACTTTCTTGTCTGTTAATTATTTCCCATTTATCGTAGGTTTTGAAATGTTCCTTCTCATTTGCATGATAAAACATTCTGAACAAGTCTACATAACTTGGGATTCAAGACTCTCGAACCGACTAGATTACTACTACATGACCTCATAACGTCCTGTAATTTTGTGAGTTTGCGTTATTTTTGTGTACACAAAAAAAGGTCATGATCTATTTCAATTCGAGAGACAGTAAAATACAACACATATGTTCTTTAAAATTCGGATTTTACCGTTAAACTTGGTTGAATTATTCAGCATAGATAACAAACGAAAATTACAAAACGAACAGCTAATTATATGACTAGTCAAGATCAACATGAATTTATAAATGTCACATGTAAATAATATAGGTACACGCAAAAGTGTAACAATATTTTATCACGAGTTTGCACTAAATCCACTTAATCGATACGTCACAGCTCTATTAATTTACGCAATAAAGCTTTCTCTGTGTCAAGGAAAGCTTCTCTTATGAATTTAGTACTGCAAGTCACATGGAGAGAATAACCTGTCCACGAATAACGTGGTTTTAGCTCTTTTATGACCCCCGACAATGCCGAGACGAGCCCATCACTGTCAAAATCTGTTTTCTGGCACTCGTGTACAAGAAAACATGAATTTTGAAGTCGGTTGAATGGTTTTGTGTAACCATTTGTGCATTTTTTAACCAATATTAACTTTTTGTTACAATAAAAGATTTAAAAACTTGACATTCAGTGTCTACACTGGGTCACGTTTAGAACGAGCAAATAGGTGCAAAGAAAACTGCTTGTTGTAGGAGGGTATTCGTAGTAACAGAACTTTTTAAACACAATCATACTGATGCAAAGGAATCTCCTCGTTGTTGGCAGGTGCTTCTTGTAACCAAACTCGTTGTAAGCGGGACTCAGTATACATGTTTCGGCTTATTCAATACATCAATTTTCGTATGGTAATCATTAATTCACCGCATGTGTGTAATTTAATCTTAAGTGTTGTGACCAAAATTAGTCACAGGATTAAATTAAAACATTAAATTACATTTCAACTCAAAATAACACTCGAATTACCCGTTACTGTATTTAGTCTGAACTTTTAGACTTTTTTCTGCAACAAGGAAAATGAGTATGTTCATATCAGTATGGATTTGTCTTGTTACAGAGTTACAAACATTTCCATTCAAAAAAAATCAGAATCAGAAAAATACACGAGCCACCCATTTGTCTTGTTGAAAAGCTGCTTGAGGCATTCAGAAGTATCACTTCGTGTGCTGTTGAGTGTGAAATGCTACAAATGTCCTATTCTCGAAACGACATTTGGGACTCTGAACAACATCCAAAGAATTATTAAAATTTGTATGACATTCGTGTGCAAAATTTCGCACTTTATTTTAATAATAACTTCGATGGTTACGTATTTACATGCAAGCAGCGGTGCCAAAAAGTTTCTCATACTTGCTACATGACACCAACTTATGATATCACATACACCATTGCTCAAACACTGTCAAATAAGCTAACGTCCATGACTCATAATGCTGCAATTACACTGGAGCGAACGCGAAAGCGACAGCGCTTATGATGGATACATAGCTTTCATAGTTGTGTGTTTATATTGAGTGGCGGCAAAGATCAAAGAAATTTTCGCTTTGGCGTTCGCGCTTATGATGGATACATAGCTTTCATAGTTGTGTGTTTATATTGAGTGGCGGCAAAGATCAAAGAAATTTTCACGTTCGCTCTAATATAATTCCGCCCTAACAGTGTAATAAATAAGGATCATCCGATGTACGCATTATGGGAAACTGCTAATGTGTCTCTTGTAATGGAGGTGTTCGTCTTTCGTAGTTTACAAGTCTTTGTCCAACTAGATATCTAGAATAGAGCAAAATAGTTTTTTCATCTGTAGATCAAAACTACCGCTGCTATTTTTAAAAATCAGATTTGGAAACCACGTTGTTTTGTTGATGAAATATTTGCATCTTTTAAAGTTGAATGAATTAGTCTACCGCTTTTGTTGTGTCCTTTATTAGTTTTCAACAGAAGATGGTAACTGTTTATTCAATTCAGGAGTGAAAAATACACTTAAAGTTGGTTACTGTAACTATTCTTTCCCAGTCAGACATTTTAATTAATATTGACAAATTTTACTCACTTGTCATTCTTGATGTGTTCATATAACCTTTTAAACTGTCTCGCTTGAAATGTGCAGAAGCCAACTAGCGTAACTACACCCAACAGGAATGGATAAATGCGACGGAGAATCAAAATTTCGACATCGAATCCAAACCCTGAAAATGAACGAATATTCAGTGGTTCTGACAGTGACGGATCAATGATTTACGAGGGGGGGGGGGTGGGCGGCGAAAACTGCATGAAAAAAAAATTGGCCGGGGGGGGGGGGGAGAGAGGCACCGCTTTTGCCCCCTAGATCCGCCGGTGGTTTACTATTCAAGATATTCATACAGCAAAACGCTGAAAAGGTGTCTTTCTAGCCAGTACCCTACATTCGTTCACGGGCTTCATACAGCAACACAGAAAATAACAAATATGTGGCCTCTTGCAGGATTCTTACCCACCAGCCGAAGTAAAATTCCATGATTTTTAGGCATTTCCAAGTGCAAATTTTTTTCTGAGTGTGGCCCCAAACCACACAAAATATCATTGAAGAATCTTTGCCCTGTATTTCTTTGGGAGGGGTGGGGGAGGAGTCCAAAACTGAAAGTTGCTCAAAATGAAACACATTTTGTTTATGGATTTTTTGAAATTCCATGAAATTTAAAAAAAAGAAAACGGCGCGACTAAAATCAAGAGAACTAATTCCGTGGTAGTTTTCAGTCTGAAACTTACCAAATAATGGTATAAAAGACCTGGCAAATACGTAAGGTACTGTTAGCGCCATGCCCAAGCAGCCAATAGTTGGTAGGCATAATGTAGTAATGATCAACATCAGATCCATATTTCGTAGGCCTTGATTGTAAACCTAAAACAAACAGAAAACATTGTGAACTACAAAATTCTACGACAAAAGGCCACTTTATTGCAAAAAGTAGTAACTACCTAAGTAAAATGCGTTCCAAATTTTAATTTACGTATTCTACCTGTTCTATTGCCCGTTTAAGCCACCACTGTGGACCCATCAATGTAAGGCAAATTATTATTTTAAACTGCAGCACACCTAATGCCCAGTCCTACAAAATACGTCAACTTTTGTTGATCGGAAGCAAGTGATTTCTTGAAATGCGTAAATTACGATTTTTAGAAAGATTTATTCCGAGATTACCAGAACTGGAATTACAAACCTGCCATAAAAAGAACACTGGGCTCTGATCTAAGGGTACCCTGTAAGGCACGACAAGTACCAGTTCAACTAGAAGTCCTAACAAGAGAGGTACGAGTCCTACTAGCAAACTGGCAACAATTATAGATTTGAATGCTAGTAGGGACCATTCTTTCACTCTGCTACACATAGCTGATAAACCCTGTGGTATCCACGTGTAGGTTATTGTTCCTGCTCTGAGCACTACCCAAATTGTGTACAGTCCACATCCTGCGGTATAGAGCTCATGGATTTTGGTGTCACCAGCCCAAATGGACATTAGTTTCCTTCCGATAAAGACTGAAATATGGATGAATGTCATGTATTAAACTGAACAATATTAATTTCAAGAATAAGAAATATTGTTGTCTTTAATTCCTTCATCATCGTTTAGGTTTGTGTTAAGGTTGCTGTACCCACTTGAAATAAATCAACCGAATGAAGTAAATTATAGTGCAAATTGTTGACAATGATAATAGGAATCACTTTGTGAAGTTTGAAAAAGGTTCACTGTTCTGTTTTTGAGTATTTGAATGATGAAGTTGGCTTCCAGGTCCATTGAAATCACTGGTAATCTGTATTTTTCTCAACATTGGCGTGATGAAATTTCTTTAAACATTACACACATTAAATGTTAAAATGGTATTTTTTCAGACAAAAATATTTGATGAAAATAACTTCTTCCTAATTATAATTTACATATTACTACAATTCAAAACTGTTTATTGATTCCCCTACAAATTTCTATGGACAACTGACATGCAGAATGCATTGCTGTTTGTCAATGGTCCACCATAATGCACTGCAATTGACCACAGTTAAATTTGGTTAAAGAGGGTAACAATACAGCTAGTGGTCAATGAAGTGTAACTCCTGTGTTTTGATGAAAGTTTTACATCACAACACATCACAAGAGGGTACAGCAACCTTAAACGATGTTGGCCAATGATTTCCTCTGTCTGATGCAAAGCACATCAATATTGTGAAATACTGTGCAATAATGATAATATGTCTCATTTTAAAATTATGACTTATAATGACATGTCTCCTGATGCTATTCATATGATGTCCAGTGATGTAAAAATGCCATATCTTATGATGCCATTTTTATGATATTATTCAGTTTTGGTTTTGCCATGTGTTGTATTGTTATGATTTCATACTTTGTGATGTCTCGATATTTTGTGACGGCTTTATCTTATTATGTTATTTCCTAGAGGTCATTAAATTCTTGTGATGACATTAAACATTTCTAAGCATCTTTTGAATGTGAGGAAAGACATTATTCCTGAGCTCTGAGCCCACACACAAAAACTGCGACAGGGACAGACAAACTACAGTTACCTCTAGCAAATCTGTTTCTTATTCTGTACCATTGGATTTGATGTGAAGTTTGAACCACAGACCAATATCATAAATCCCCCGGAGCGAAAACATTCTCTTTGGTGACTTGTTGGAATTTTCGAACAGAAGAACCCACCAAAGTGAGATTGAGTTGATAGGCCAGGCTGACCCATTATCATTAACAAACTAAAATTCTTGAACAACTTACAATTTTAGTTTGGGTGGAGGGAACCTTTTGTTGCCAACGTTGATTGCCATTTTAGTTGTCAGTCTTTACCGAAAGTCACAAACAATTCTTAAAACAATGGCAGTCATCCATGATGGTTCACGTCATGTTTAAGTTGAAGATTTGTCAACGTAATGGTTCTGTGAAAAAATTGTCCCTAGTCATGATTGAACCCATGACCTCTGGATCATCATACCAATGCTCTACTCACTGAAGTAAGTCAACATTCAGTTGCCAGCCTGCATCCTCATGGCCTTTATAACTTCATGCTCTATTGATTCTAGAAATGACCAAAGTCCAGATGTAAAGTGGTGCAAAACAAAGCTTACTTCAGAAATATTCTGGCCAACACATACCAAACTAGCACAGTTAGTAGAGTATTAGAGTGATGATCCAGAGGTCTTGGATTCAATCCTGACTGGGGGAATTTTTGATGATTTTTTTTTGCTCTTCTCTGTGTAGAGACCTATAATATAATCTGACAGAAATGTATATCGTGAAAAACCTGAATGTCCTAGAAGTTGTTGTATGCAGATTTTGTAGCAAGTCTTTCATGAACTTGATGAAACTGGCAGTGCAAATGCCTTAGCTTTGAATTCATCAGGGGTTATAGTCTGCCAAACAATAATGGCTACCACCGATCTATGTCTTGAGAAAAGAGACTATGAATAATCAACTTCAACTTGAACATGTTATTGGTCGTCATGCCTAAAAGTTAGAAAATGGCTACCATGAGTCTTCCAATACAGATAGAACCGTGCAATGAAAACTGAATGCCACTAATTTTGGGCTAATTTTCTTTTTGGTTCTGGTCATGACCACAAATGCATGAATAGAAATACTGTTGGCAGGAACGAATGTGTTTTAACCCCTAAAGGTTAGCACTAGAAACCCTGTTTGACCTGTGGTTGGTACCAAGCAGGTGCAATATGGGTTCTGCACCTCAATAAGGTGTTTAAAATGTCAATATTCTAGATATGATATTAATTCCTTAATAATGTTTTCAGTGGATAATGACGGATAATAACATTATCTGCCAATTTTTTTTCCAAAACGTATCACCAAAAATAAAGGAAATGAAATAAAAATACTTTAAAAAACAGTTTAGAGAGTTACTTACTACTTTAATTTATTGGATCGACTTCAAAATATATCATAAACGTATTTTTAATTTTTAACTAGAAATAATGGTTGTCAACAGTGACTCAGATCCTGAATCCGGTGAAGCCGTTCAAATAATAGCTGGTTCTGTCCCACAGGGGAACTGTATCGCTGCCACTTCTGTAGACAACTTGCACTGCATCACCTATAGGGGAACAGACAAAGAAGTTTGAATATTTAAAAGAATGAAGCGGTTTCATCTGAAAAGTACCAAATAATTTCTAGTGCGATCCTAATTACACTGTCAGTAATTAGCAGTACCGTAGGTAGGAAGCTGATCATCAGTGACATGACAGAAAATGAGGTAAAATATTTTGTGCCTTTTATACCTTCGACAACTAACCCAACGCCACTGCAAGACATATGACCATAATCGGAGTTATCCGATTGTGAATTGTCTCCAAGAGCTGTACATATGGTTTCTCCGTTGATTTGAATATCAAAAAATGCATCATCTTGAACGTCCAAAACAAGATATGTTGAAAAATAGTAGAATCCATCTCCACCAGATGGTACAGTAAACGTGCCAGTCGTGCTGTCGTACCTTCAAAAATGATTTTGTAATAGATCATATTAGATAATAGTACTGGATGAAGACAGGAAAAGTTCAGTTAAGCTTTTTTTAATACTCATTATTCGAGTTTTTCCTAAATGACACAAAACTGGCAAACTATGCAAGGAAGAGTTGAAAAAATTCAGCAAAAAGGTGGGGATACAGCCCACAAACTCTTGTGATCTACATGGATGCCTTGCTGACTGAGCTAATTTGAATTTAGAAAGTCACACTCTGTTGTTTCTAGAAATGATCTAAGTCCAAAACAATTGAAGTGGTGCATGGAACAAAGTTGAATTAAGAGTTTATTTTAGTCTTCCCCACATAAGGCTAATTTATGTAGGGAAACTCCGATTGGCATTTTTATAATGTAGATAAAATGAAAACAGCTGGCTATATAAATGATTTATTTCATATGCTAAGGGCATACAAAATTAGAATTTATTTATCTGATAACAGTTTCTTTTCATGTTCATATTTCATATTTCAAAATGTATTTCACAAAATTAATAATAACTTTGGTTGTTAGAGAAAAACCAAATAAGTTTCCTCATGAAACTGAATAACTAGAATTATATAAATTGTTAATTTAAAATAAGTCATAAAAGTGTCATGAAATTTCAGAGGCAAGCAAGGTCTGAGAGATGTGGCACCAAAACAACAAAAGACCCAGCACAAGTTCTTCCAGCGAAAATAATTTGAATAAACGTGAATATAAGTGCTTGAAGATTCGGTAAATGACAATTTAGCATAACAACTTACCCATTACCCTGATTGAGTAAAACCTCGTTAAACACAACAGGTGATTCATCAGGGATGCTTGAATAAGAAGTTAATGCTGCAGTGAACGCTATGGTTTCTACAATTGAATCGAAAATTAAAGGTTGATTTTACTGAATGATGCATTTCATTTATGTGTAACATCTTGTACGGATCAAAATTTCAGTAATACCGTGTAATTTATTACCATTCTCAGTGTTTCCACCTCCGTTATTTTCTTCAAGAGCCGTAACTCTTTCGTCCAGGTCAACATCTGTCATTTGCAGCCCTGAAATGTCCGTTCCATATCAGTTTACTCTCGAAGTAATACAATTTTAGAAGATTCTATTTACTTATCTATTGCTTCTAATACCTAGTATATTTTCTTCCGCCGTTGCCAATCGCGTTTCCTGATCGGCAAGAGTTCCCTCTAAATCTGTAATCAATTATTACCATTAGAATTGAAACTCAGAACTGAAGAAACACAACTTTATCTTTTACTTTTTGGGGGTAGATTCTTTGTTAACTTTACCCGCGATATTTGACTCTGCAGCGGAAATCCTTGTCTCATGATCAGCAGCTGTTCCTTCAAGTGTTTCCACCCTCACTTCTAGTTCAGCTACAGAGCTATTCCCACCATCCCCTCCATTTTCTTCCAAAACTGTCACTCGGAAATCCAATGCAAGAGTTGCATCCTGTAAATCTGTAATAGAAGCTGAGGAAATATCTGTCTTCTGTTCAATCACAAAGAATTTCCATTTGTATTTTAATTACCGTCAACTTGGACATTAAGATCATCTGTGTTCTGTTCCAGACTGAAGAGTCTCTCATCCTGAATGATTTGTTCGTCAAACAGGAAGTCCACATCTGTTTCCAGATCAGACACTTCATCCTGCATGACGACCACTTGGATTTCCAATAACTCTATCCGCTCCTCCAAGGTGCTGTTTTGAACTAACTCTACAAAAAATCCTCCTTCATTATGTCCTTGATACCACAATCTAAATAATGTACCAGAGACAATTCCATCCGTTTCATAAATGCTAACAAATCAGCCATTTTGCTTTCATTTGGAATGAAATTGTGTTCAAATTTGTGTTATTTCTTGAATGGCATACAGCAAGAAGCCTGACTATTACTCTCTGCCCATTTAAAATTGGCTTGCATGACATTTTGTGATGCTTTGACATGGTGTTGCTGGTATTTCTTGGGGGTAAAAATTTTTAATAATTAAAAAAAATGTACCAATTCACGAGTCACAGTGCCAGAAATGGCCTAAATGCCATGAAATTTGCCATCGGCGAGAACAATATTTTGCGGCTGTACTGTTTACCTTTGAATACATAACTGTCCTTGGCGATCTCCTCGTTAATGATGAGTTGTCCAATTAAAGCATTCTGTCGCTCATTTTCAACTTTCAGTACCTTTGCATTATAAAACGAAATACCCACAAAATAATTTAACAAGAATACTGATCAACATTGTGTCGCACCGCATGAATTAGTTTGTACTCGGTATGATGTTATCTCAAATTCCCCTTTTTTGGGATGAAGAGATGACAAGTGAGATGAAGAGAGAGATTAAGAGATGAAAAAATGTTCAGTTTGAACATACGTCAAGACAAATCTGGTGTTATCTCAAATTCCTTTTACAGGAGGTGGGGGTCCAAAAAATCAAAGTTGCTCAGAATGGTGTAAAACATGTTCTACAATGGCGGGGTGCTTTTCTTTTGTTCTAACGGTACTGTTAAATTCAAATACCACACAGAGGTAATTTTTGTTACCACATGGTGCAAACAAGATGCTGAAACAAACAAAAACAACAGAAAACAAGATTTTATTAATAACTCTCTCAATTTCAAAGTAACAAAATTGGCTTTTTGCCACAAGTTCTTGCTCTTACAGGCTTACTTGATGTTGACGTTAACATTGATTTCAAAGGTAAATTTTGAGTTTTCGGCTTGTTTGACATCACTCACAGATACACTGTTGATAGTTTTGTTATCTTGAATTACAACATTCTGTTTGGCCTCCTGTGAGGCTAGTTTAATCTCAGGAGTTCAAACCTCTTTCTGTTCATTATCATTTCTTTTAGTTACACCATATTCCTTCTGATACATGTCATACCCAACCTTCTCGTTAACTTTCTTTTGAATAAGTTTACAAATTCTCTTTGTGTGTGGAGCCCCAACATGCAGGCTCTTACACCTTACTTCTGGCAATTTTGCATCATCTTTGGAAATTTCTTTCACTTGAATCTCAGGTTTTTTCACTGTGCATTCAACAATTCTGTTTGGGTTTTTACTGTACAGTGCTAGTGATGCATTTCACTTAAAATTATCAGGGGTCTCTTGATACATTCTTACACAGTCAGATGTGTGACCAGTTATCTCTTTCACAATTTTTTCTTCTACTCTAGCATCAAATAGCTGAGTTGCAGCAGTGCGTCTGAGACTGTGGTTCATGGCTCCCTGGAATATTAGCCTCAGCGATTAATGTCTTTACAACAAGTGAAATATTGTTCTGCCCATAAGCTTGGTCTGAATACCAGGTACAGTCGGTAGGTTTGGGACGTGGTCTTAGATACAACTTTCTACAATTTTTACTCTTGGGCATTAAGCTTGTGTACTTCTTGAACAATCGCACTGGGAATCGATTCTTGTTTTTGGCAGGGTAAACATATACCACCTTACTGCTTTTGTCATCTCTATAATTCAAACCAGAGGGTCTTCTGCAGAGGGTCTTCCCTATACTTAAGACATTCAACTCCATCGCGATCCTCAATAAAACTGAATTGACTATCACAGCCATACCTGCGCAAATTGTATTGTTCTTTCCCACCATGCAAAGCACAATGAATACCCAGAAGGTACAAAACAGTATACATCAATTGTAAAGGAGTTTCCTCCCCAAGGACATTTTTAGTCCACAACAATTCTTCCATACCAAGAGTAATTATATCGGCTTTCTTTCACACCCCAAGACCTTTAGCATGACCTTCCTTCATAATGTTATCAACACAATTCTTCAAATCTAGGAAGGTGACTGGGTTAAACAATTTCCACACAAACCCCTCAGAATGCAGGTACATTTGAATGTTGTAAACAAGACCTTTGATAGTTTTAGGAGGGAATTCCTCATCATCAATTTTTACAATTTCATTTACAAACATACACAGAGAATCGCAGAGATCTCTTCACATAAAGTTGCCTAGATCAGATTCAAGGTTGCAATTTTCAACACACTTGGGGCAATCATCAGTGACCAGTCAATGACCCCTCCACTCTGAAAACATGTTAACTGCATATTTGATCTTCCTCTGACTCTCTGGTGAATACCTCTTCTTCTTGACTTCACATAACCTGCTGCTAGATGAAGGTCTCTTGTACCCACATTTGCGTTTTCCACAGTCGACCTCTCTAAAAAGTGAAATTTCAAAATTAAGCTAAAACTTAGAAATTTCACAGGTAACAAGCTCATTACATGTGAACTCCAAAAAGTGAAAAAAAACAATATGTTCAACAAGCCAATTTTTTGTAAAAATTCATTAAAGTCATGAAAAAGAGACATCAAATGAATAATACACAATGCAAACCCATGCGGCTGCTCCACACGTCACATTGCAGACTTATGGAAAACTACATGAACATGACAAAACTATCTACCTGACATGACTCCTAGCCATGTGGCCCCCATCAGATGCCACTACGGAATTATTGCCAACAGTCCCCAGGTCCGTTGTACCACCTTGACCAATCTGCTCAGTATCCCTGAAATAGGCAAATAATTACGCAAAGACATGAGTTCTAATGAAACTTCCACAAAGTTGAAAATCACTCAAAATTCAGCCAACAAGAAACAAATACACAGGCAATGAATTCAAACTTACATATTATCCAGCACTTCATCTGAAGATATATCCTCCACAACAACATTATCATAGAGAACTTGTGATCCCTTCTGAGACATCAACACCAAAACCATAATTAAATTCACTGCCTCCTGTACTAGAAATCTCATTCACTTGTGCATCATTTTTCAAAGTACTTTCCTCAAAATTTAATCCAAAAATAGAACTGCCCACCTCAACAAACACCTCACTATCACTTTCAGCATTAATAAAATCATTCCCACCATGTTGAGTAAGGTTAGACATAGTAATTTCATCCTCAGAATCTGATAAACACGACATGATGTTCGCTCAACCAAATTCAGAGCTGAACTGACCCAAGTAAGACCAAACACGCAACACAACTATTTTCAGTCACTTCTACTCAATAACAATAACTTGGTAAAAATTACATAATACCACACAATAAAAACCAACAAACCAATAGGAAATCCTATAATGACTAAACCTCCTCATGACCACATCAAATTGAAACGGTAATGCACCACTGACCACAAATAAACAATAAAAACAATGACCAATTCATTACCACAAAAGTGAAAGAAAATAGCAAGTATAGTTATTAACCATTGTCAGTAGCCATTGTAGAAAATGGTTAACACATTCGACACCATATATGGTCATTCCCTTACCATATTTAGTCGCTTTGCAACCTCCATGTGGTAATTTTCATGACCATATAGTGTCTCATGCGTTAACCTTTTATTCTCATTTTTTAATTTGAGCACATTTGGAAAATTTTGTGTTTGAAGTTAAACACATACAGACACCATAGTGACCAGATAAGTCACACCACTCGTGAGATGCGTCGCAACCAAAAACTAAGATAAGAATAATAAACCGACAGATTTCGGTATCAGTCTTTAGTTGGTAGGAAAAAGTGTATATGTTTCTTTTTACTCTTTATGGAAGACATTATGTAGACATTTTACCAGTAGACATTGGCCTTACACACCTTGTTCTCCTCCTCAAGGTGATTTACACGATTTGTAAGATCCTACAAAGTTGTGCGTGTAATGAGTGTTACAAAAACAAAATTACATGAAATAATGCAGTTAGGCAATTCCAAATTATTCAAAATTGTCAGCTCTCACATGACATCATTGTTTTCATTTACCTTATTCTGTACTTTCAATTCCTGAATGTTCCTTGACAAATCCTACAAAAACTTTGCAATTAGCTCTTACTTTTCAATTCCGAATAACACTCCAAAAATTATTCAAAAGTGTGACTCCAATTTGATGCATACCTGGTTTTCTTCTTTAATGTGTCGAAGCTGTCGATCTACACGGGTTGTAAGGTCCTGTAGAATAGCATAAATAGTCTTTAAAATACATCGTCTTTTGTTTAACGTAACTTCATATGAAAAAATAGCCATATCCACCTTTCCGATGTGCTGTTAGTATCAACAATTGAAATGCTTATAGAAAGTTTACACGCAGCAATATTTAACTATATTCAGTACGTACATTAAATTCCTTGTCAGTGACGGATACGACACAGTCCAGGAAACAAGTAATAGCCAACAATATGGTAAGAAATTGCATCTTCGCCATAGTTACCACTGTACAAGTACAGGTTACCACGTAGTCAACCAGATACGAATTTATACAATAGAACCTGATGGGAAAAAAACACCTGCTGCTTCTGTGTAACTAGATTTTATTTAAATTTTGTCTTAAGGTATTCAGTCCTATTCCCTGTTATTACCGACCACATAGGTAGTACGAGAGAAGGTTATGTTTTCACAGGTGTGTGTCCGTCCACAGGGGGGGGTACAAAAGCTGGGGGGGTACCTAAGCCAGGGGGTACCTGAGGTGGGGGGTTACCCAAGCCAGGGGGTACCCAAGCTGGGGTGGTACCCAAGTGGGGGTACCTGAGTAGGGGTGTACCCAAGCTGGGGGGGGTACCCCAGCTGGGGGGTACCCAGGATACCCCTCCCTCCACAGCCGGGATAGGCTATGCCATGGTCAGTATGCCTCTTGTGTTCGCACAGGAGGACTTTCTTGTTGTAATATTTTAATAAATGGCTGTGTTATCTTGATTGTTGTAATACGCACTGTAAGTAACTCGCACAGTTAATGGTGGAAACTATCCTTTGTAATCAAGCATGGCCTGGTCCAATCAGCTTCCTCACATCACATGCACCTCTTCCTTTAATTAGCCAATAAAACCCCTATGCATGATCTGTGGTTATGTTGGATCAATTAGAGTAAAATGAAGGCACTCAAGTATGAGTGGTATCCCTACTCATACCTCTCTGGCTCTAGATGTAGTATGTGGCCCAAATGTCACAAAAGTGATTTCAGTCAGAGACAGTAAATCCCTTTGGAAATAAGTGTACTAATAGCCAGGAATCTGTTTTGGTCTGCCTCCAGGTTTTGTGGGAACTATTTCTCATTGTTTACTTGATATGTCTGTGGTAAACTAGCCTATATAAATGACTTGTGTACCCTTAAAGTGGGACCACCAGAGTAACCACTACTGTTAAGTACCATTAGTTATTAGCAAGAACAAGATAATCAGAGGGAATGGTCTGTATGGCCTCCCTTGTGGAAAGATCCAACATAGCGTTTTTAGGCTATTCATAGATGCATTATAAATATTCTAGTAGCCACTTTGGTTTGCCAGTCTACAGCCCTCTGGCTGCTTTAATAAAGTAATAAAGCTGTAGTAGATCTATATGGATTTAAGTGGTGTTGCACGATAGTTTCTTTGACAATGTAAAACCTGAAGTCAAAATATAAAAGGTAAAATGAAATAGTACTTCAGTATTGAAAGTTCCGAATAATTTTATTCATGCAATTAAAGAAACATATCAACACTTTACTCAAAAATTTTGCTAAACAACAATTTTTGGATGTTCAGGAGGATGTGAACATTAATTTAGATCTTGAAACCGGAAAATCCGTTCACGTAGTAACTGGCGGTGGCCCAGACTGGAGTGGTACTGACGCCTTCTACAAAAACAACTTCCACCATGTCACCTGCAAGTGTACAAGTACGAAAAGACTAATAAAGAACAAATATAGATTTAGGGATAGGGAACCAGAATGCATTTGATGTCAATTTATTTCCTTGAAATTCCACCCACCTTCAGTAGCAAACGTCCCCGCACTGCATGATCCGTGGTCTGTATCCGAAAATGTTGACGTTTCCGTTTCACCATAAGCGTTACACAGTATTTCTCCGTTTAGTTGGAGCTCAAAGTTACCATATTGAAATTGAAAGACGGTGAAATAAACAGAGAAGAAGTAAAATCCATCAACGGGAACAATGAACCTGCCTGTTGTGCTGTTGTATCTACAAAGTAATGTACAATTAATGTAAGTTTTAAAACAAAATGTCTCCTTCTTGCTTTTATCAATTGAACAAAAGAAATAATATGTGAAGAACGAATGAAAATAACATTTACCCGTTGCCTTCGTTCAGGAAAACTTCATTAAATGGAACAGCCGTTTCTAAGCTAATGTTCGAGTACGAAGTGAGTGCTGCAGAAAAAGCGATGGTTTCTACAAGGAAAGACGAATATTATCCGTAACAGGTTTGAAATGTATAAATGGTTTCTATGAAATCCTTATGTATCACATTTGCTGGCTAATATTGCCCTAAATGATTTAAAACTGAGGAATGGTCCTTATTCCTGATGTGTATACCTTGTATGTTTTCTTCAGCAGCTGTCAACCGGGTCTCATGATCTTCAACTGTAACTCCCAAATCTGCAACCAAACATGGAATTGTATCTTTGGAAAAAAATGAAGATGAGACTATTATATGTGACATTATTTGTTATTTTCGAAAGTCAACCTAATTTAAACGAAAAGTGTTGAAGATTTAAGTAACAGTCAAAACCGAGTTGTAAACAGGAAAGATACTGATAGATCGGAAGATAGCCAGACCCCTTTCGTGATCACTTACCCTCAACGTTTTCACCCATTTGAACAAGTTGGACAACAATCGCATCCGTTTCTTGTTCCAAATTCAACAGTTTCTCATCCTGGATGACTTGTTCGTCAAACAGGAAATTGACGTCCTGGTCCAAATCTGCAACATTTTCTTCTACCGCCGCTACCTGGATCTCTAGGAGAGCTACTCTCTCTTCTATGGTGGTATTTTGAACTGGTCCTGCATTAAACATACTGAATGTGAAAAAGTGAAAAAAGTGTTGCAAAAAGAAAATCCTCCTGCGTGAACTCAAGAGGCATACCGCCCGCTGCGTAGTAATTGCTTGCTCTGCTGTCCTGTCCCAGGGGCTGTAACCCATCCCTGGCTGGGGGGCAGGGAGTACATCATCCCTGGCCAGGGGATACCCCCTGTCCTGACCAGGACCTGGCCAAATACCCCCTGTTAACAGACAGGCACCTGTGAAAACATAACCTCCCGTCGTACACTACGCAGGCGGCAACAAGTACAACCTTGGATCCGAATCAATAAACGTGACCAATATTATAGCAAATGAGCCTTATCCATGGAGAACGTATAGGATTCTTTTTAAACTCTAGGATAATAGTGTAATAAGCACCCTGTTCGTAACCGTTCACGTTCGCTCTGCAGCAGGTGGTCGATCAATGCGTTCTGTCGTTTAACTTCTTCCTTAAGATCCTACAAAAAGAGACGAAATCTAGTTAAAATGCAAAAATGATTTTTGTTTTTTTTTTATCCTGAACAACAGAGGTTTACAAATACATATATTGTTGCGACTTATGAGCGACATCGGTGACACAGCGAAAAACCGGATGTAGTAATAAACCATTCACGCATGTCGTTTGACCGATATGGAGGCAACATTTCATTTCATTATTTTTATTATTTTATTTCGAACCAGAATCTTTGTCCGTAAAATGGAACTCACATTCGTGCAATTCATACCTCAAATTCCTTGTCAGTGACGGATACGACCCTGCCCAGGAAACAAGTAATAGCCAACAATATGGTAAGAAATTGCATCTTCGCCATAGTTACCACTGCACAAATCACGGTTACCACGAAATTAATCAACATATAAGAATATTACTTTTTTGGGTTGGGAAGGAAACATATGCTGTTTTAGATACGTTTAATTTGACTTTGAATTTGTCCTTAACCAGTAAAGCCAGAATAGACTGAACAGTCGTGTGAATCGGAAATAAATGGCATTTTGGCATTAATGTTGTTGTACGTGACTTAATATTGACAGCAGTTCACCAAATTCAAGAAAGAATGATCAGGATGGAACTTACTATGAATCAATAATGCAATGCTGTGCCGCTAGGAGTCCAGGGCTATGAAACGATTCTCTTTTAGTTTTAAAATTTGAAGAACAGATCTGAACTCTGTTGTCACGTTGCAGGCCGCATGATGTAGATTGTACCAGGTAAACTACATGATGAATGACGTTCAGTATTGCACAAACGCAACGTTTGATGATAAAAATCAGGTGTGCATTTCACGTAAAAATCTTACTTACTCATGGTCCCATTTAATCTAACTATTAATTAATATTTATTGTAAAAGGTATATTAACATTTTAATAATTAAATATACCGTGTACCTCGCTTGAAACTCTGTAGCCCTCTTACTGGAAATCTTAGTTGGGTTTCTCCTAAAAAAGTTAAGAAATTCAGCACTTGCCTCATCGTTTTAGGTGGAAGACGTTTTGTGGTACACTACGCTCAGTCAATTGAACTGCTGAGTTCTTGTTGTTGATTGGTGCTTTTCAACTTGAAATGTTGTTCAATACAATTATTAGACAGTGCATCTGGGATTTACCACAAATGTACAGATAACTGTGATTTAAGGTAAAGGATATAAGAGGTTGCCGCAGATCTCATGTTTGTATTGTTGGTACGAAACAAATGATCATGTCACGTAATCCAGTTTTTCTGTAATTCATCATTTCCTGCCAAATGCTGGTGAATCATGGCAGCATTGACATTTTACTGGTCGGATTCTGCCAGTACGTATAGTTACTTTCTGAGTTGAATGGCTTACCTTGTCCCACCGCTCCCTTATTTCCGGATATGTAGAAGAGAGGGTAGATTTTGAGAATTTTATTGAAGAATTTATTATTACAAAACTCAAAAACGCAGATATATGAAATATTAAGTAGTAAAGAATTTCGCTCTGGTGACTCGCTAAACCTAATGCAAGATGAGATTCCACACTAGGCCAGGTTGAACTGAGCATTGATAAACAGGGAAAAACATAAAATTCATCATTGGGAGGATGTAACTTTTTGTGATCATCTTTGATGAGCTATCAGGTTGTCAGCCATCTTGAATATCAACCATAATCAAAAACCACAAATGGTGGAGCCATAGCAGCCATTTCTCTTGTGTTTTGCAATAACTACCATCCAGTAAGGCTGACAACATGTTGAAGATAATGACCCAAACTTAGTGGTGCTTGGTTTTTGGTCCATTTCTCTTTGCTAACTCTGTGAGTGATGACAGCCACTTTTGTGATTTCTTCTAATGGCTAAGTTGAAGATTGACCCAAACTAGTGGTGTTTGGTTTTTGTTGCAAGTCCATATTTTGTTTGTATGAGTCATACTGGTAATTTCTGGTAATAGCTGCCATCCAAAATTCCTCAAAAAGATGACAGCTGATCAGAGATAGTTACTGAAGGTCACCTGTTGTCAAACTTGAATTTAGACTTTTTCTCAATTTCCTGAGTTTTCCAATGTTCATTTCATTCTTACCTGGCCTAGGTTCAATCTCACTTTGCTAGAAATGATATTTTTCACCTGGCTTGGAAGAATTCACAAAATATTCAGAAGAAAACTATCCGTAGACCAGTAAGGTAACTCTCTATGAGTAGCTAAATATAACTCGTGTGGATAAATAGACCTTCAAAACTTTTCGAATAATAAAAGACAGAGTAAAATTTTGATTTTCCAATAACCTGTTTTTATTCCAAAGTAATTTGTAAATGGTTTAGCCAGGATAAGTAAAGAGACCAATTGATCAAATTTTAACGCCAAAATTTACGTTTAGTTAATTTTAATGTTCAGTTCAAGTAGATGCTATCAGCTGAGAGGCGGAATCCATTAAAACCGTTCAGAAGGTAAGAGCCACTGACTCTCAACGGTGACGTGTCCGTTCCAGCTTGGTACATCGCCCACACTTTGTCACCTACAGAGGAAAAATGTTAAGAAATTTGCTCAATCAAACGTAAAACAGTTAGAATTTGTCTATAGAAAAGGGAAGAAATAATGAATTGATGCTCAGAAACCACCATAATTTCTTTGTTATTGTAAACACATATTGACGCAAGACTAGATATTTGATCTTAAAGATATACAGTGGTGGATCCAATGATTTCCCAGGTCTGGAACACAACATTAAGGTGGAAGCTCCAAATTATTACTGGGTCGATTTTTTTCACAGTTAAGCTGCAAGTTCCTACCTTCTTTAGCAAAAACCACTACACTGCATGACGTATGACCAAAGTCAATGGAGTTGGTCTGGTCCGCAAACGCTGTACACTTAGTACGCCCATTGATTTCAATATCAAAATAACCAAACTTAAAATTTTCCAAAGTGAGATACACTGAGAAGTAGTAGTATCCCTTTCCACCAACAGGAACAGTAAACGTGCCTGTCTCTCTGTCATATCTGCAACGAATGGGGTTGTACACCCCAACACGGTATTGATAAAATGCATAGAATATCAAGCAATCCCTTTTTGGGCAATTAGTGTTACACATAGGTGACTCGGTGGGTGGGGGGATTCAATGGTTCGGTTCAGTTTTTGTTATAAGTGTCTATGTTGACTTTGTGAGTTATAATTGCCATTTTTGTGATTTATGGCAATGGCTCTCATCCAAGATGGCTGGCAAGATGATAACAAGTGAAAGATGGTCACCAACAGTACCCTCCATCTAAAATGCAAATTTTAGTTCTTCTGAGTTTTCCAAGTTCCCCTCCCCATGTTCATTTCAACACTGATGTGCAACATTGGTTGGAAAAAAGTGCCAAAAAAATCATCGAACGTCTGAAACATTTATGTGTAATCAAAATCCAACCGCTTAGGTAACTCTACCAAGTGACCAATAATGTAAAGGCTTGTTCACATTTCATATTTTGCATTGAAGTCAAAGTTTGCATCAACCTTTACCATTAATAGAGACCCAAATGCAAACATAAGTAGAGAATGCATGTTTCTGCATTTGTGTTGGCGTCACCATAAACTTAAATATTGATGGAAACGCAAACTTTACGTGTAAACAAACTTTGAAGGAACTGCACACGAACTCAAATAGAGCTGAATTGACCCAAAAACACCTTACAAAATAGCACGAAAAATAACTCTTTTTAAACAAGAACACATACCCGCTGCCTTCATTAGTAATTGGGGTCCAAAAATAAATGGGTTTTCCTATTTCGAAACCATTGAATGCTTCCATTGATGCGGCGAATGCTATGGTTTCTAAAATTGAACGCACAAACCAAAACACCGTTCACAGCGAGAAAATCATATCATATCACTCTAAACAATCGAGACATCTCATAAGATACTTTTAACAAATTCAGATTGGCAGAACAACGTACAAATCAAGGAAAAATCTGCGATGCTAACTGACGGATTATGAGAAAACATTTTGTGAAAAAGATACTTAGAATGCTATTTCTAACTTCAATGGAAAGCTAAGACATTACACCTCTACACAGTCAGGGAGTTAAGTTGAGACTAAAGGTTACAAGCAAGATGAAGAGTTGTAGGATGAGGAAGTGGATTGGGGGCCGCTCAGAATTCTATGGTGTATCTTAGACGGTCATTGGACAAATATAATAGGTTTCATTACTTTAGGACAACTTGCAAGCATCTTTAACAATAAGAAATGTCATTCTAATAAAGGACCCCGACTGTAGATGAAGGAAGGAAGGGAGATATTTACTTTCATTTTTTGCCTGGTTCATTAGCTGCGAAAGGAAACTGTGCTGCCGTTCATTTTCTTTCTTCAGAATCTTTGAAAATTGAACAATTTCAGATTTGAGAATCAAAGTAAAGAAAAACAGACTAAATGATTGTAACTAAAGATACAACGGAAATGGTAAACAGAAATGTACCGTGTTCTCTAGTTTAAATTCTTCGAAATGGTGCAAGAGATCCTGAAAAATATACAGTGATGTTAACTACGGCTATATTAACTACGGGTATATTTTGGCTTAAAATATTTGTTGACGTTAAAACATCAGCACACTCATCTTTATGTGGGCATTCTGAACTATTGTTTAAATCCACACGTACCGAATTGACTTCTTTAAGCTGCTTCAGTTCCTGTGTAACATGTATTTGTAAATTCTACAAAATTGTACAAAGATATGTTGAAAATGTTTTTGTTTAATACATTCAAGAAAATATATATCGTTGATATTAAAATTGTTGAGGCTTAACAGTGCTTACCTTGAATTCTTCGTCTGTTACGGATACGATACCGTCAAAGAAACAAGTCAAAGTCAACAATATAATAAGAAGTTGCAGTTTCTCCATACTTACCGCTGTAAAAGTACAGGTTGCATTTGGTAAACCAGATACCGATTTACAAATAATAACGCTATTTATATTTATAAGATTTATAAGACTATTTCTAAGACCATGTGTAAGGCATGGGAATTAGACAGATGTGCACAGGTCAGCAACGAATACATGAGACATAAATTCGACCTGTATCATTTTCTGTTCCCTTTCCAGTATGATCTAGATCTTATGACAGAGTAATACCAGTAGCAGTTAGTAATTTGTCGTTGTTAAATGCATGACTTATAAGTATCATTTTTTGGCATCACTGTACCCAGTTCACAATTATGGTTACTACGCAAATGAGTGAAAAGTACAGGAGTCCACTGGAACATAATCCAATAATGTCCACGTGACTCATTGGTGACTTGTAGAGGTGCCTTATTGATGGAATTGGGGTTGCTGCACGTTTTCTTTGGGAATTTTTTTGACGCAAGGTGAAAGATATTATTTTTCCATGGAGGGGACCACATGTGAGGTGCAATTGAAATGAACCTTGAGACAGAAGGTGGGAGAGGGGGCAGTGGGGGGAGGGGGTTGGGGTGGGGGGGCATTCACACGAGGTGCCTTTTGTATGCGAGGTGCCTTTTGTATGCGAGACACGAGGTGCCTTTTGTACGCGAAACGTGAGGTTGAAACAAA
>JBCAUG010111269.1:0-21511 GCA_038406175.1 Haplosyllis leylae | reverse complement strand
TCGGCCGCCATCCAAACATGAGGAAATGTGGAGAATAGCTGGTTACCTGGCTCCTCGTCGAATTGTACGCATGACAAATCGCCAAAATGTGAACTGGCCATCGGTGTTTCCTCCCTGGGTCCAGTTTCCCAATCATCCTTATCAAGGTCTGATGGGCTCTCTCGACGGCACTGTTAGATTGTGGGTGGTAAGCTGTCGTTCGTATTTTCTTGACATTAAGAAGGTCACACAGGGCAGTGATCACTTTCCCCATGAATTCAGGTGCCTGGTCCAACATTAGCCAGTGTGGGAACCCAAACACAGAGAAATAGTGGTCATACAGCATCTGTGCCACCGTTTCAGCTTCCCAGTCCGGCATTACAAAAGCGTGGATGAAACGTGTGAAGTGGTCAATAACCACCAAAACTTTCTTGACCACCGGCTTCTTCTTTAGGTGGACTGTCATTTCCATGTTGACGAAATCAATGTGCACCAGATTGAGTGGCTCCCTGGCACTGATCGTTACCATCTCGGAGATCACCGGCCTAGACTCGTAGCGTTTACACTGTTCACAGCCAGCTACAGCCATAATCGTTTGCCAGCCTATACCAGGCCACCAGAATCTTTCTCTCATCAGACTCAGTGTCCGATCTCTTCCCTGATGACCGGCTTCCCAATGACACCCGTCTATCACCGCCTGTCTTTTCCTAGCTGGGACGACAAAAGCCAAGAGACGTTCGTCAGTACCCGGCACTTTGATGGCCATGTACAACAGGTCACGTGACATTACCAGGGCTTTCTGTATTCTCACATAAGCTAGCCGGTCAACATCCAACACCCGGCCGGTTAGGTACTCCGACAGAGTCTGATTGTTCTCTTCCGGCCGGCTAAGCCAACCTCGCACATGGCGGATGACAGGATCCGCCTTCTGAGCCAACAGCCAGTGCCGGTTGGCGATATTCTTAAACACTGGTTTATGGGCCAGAGTGGCCCTGGCATGTAGGATAACCTCACTATCTAACTGGGCATCTTCCTGGATGACCCGTGGGTCATCCTGTTCTGCCTGCCAGACCTTGGCGCCCAACTTTGCACATTCTATTAACTCTCTTACACTGTCCTCATCTAGCTGGTCAGTGACCAGGCTAAGGCAATCGGCAACCTTGTTGTCGGCGCCCCTGATGTACTCTATGGACATGTGGTAGTTAGCCAATGCTGCCACCCACCTGTGGCCGGTGGCATCTAAGTTCGGCGAGGACATGATGTACGACAGAGGGTTATTGTCAGTGCACACCAAGAATGGTTTGTACTGCAAGTACTCCCAGAACTGGTCCACCACCGCCCACTTGAGAGCAAGAAACTCCAACTTGGAAGAGTGGTATTTTTCCTCTGACCCCTTCAGACTCCGGCTAGCGAATGCTACCAGATGATACCTCCCATCATCCTGTTTCTGCGATAAGACAGTGTCGAGGCCATCGCTGGAAGCATCAGTCTCCAAAAGGAATGGTTTCTCAAAATCGGCAAAAGCCAACACCGACTGGGCCATGCACTTCAACTTCAAGGTGTGAAATGCCTTCAGGGCCTCAGTCGTGAGTTGTACTGGCTGGTTCTTCAGTTGGCTATGCTCACCCGCCGTTAGATCTTGTAAGGGTTGGGCTATGTTGGCAAAACCTTTAATAAACCGGCAGTAGAACCCCACTGCTCCTAAGAAGCAGTGAATACCAGTAACCGTCATCGGTGGTGCCATCTTGGCTATCCCTCTGAGATTCGCGGTCCCTGGCTGCATACCATCGGCCAACACCTGGTGCCCCAAGTACGAGATTTCCTTGTGGAAGAACTCACACTTGGCAGGTTTCAGCTTCAGGCCATGCTTGTGGAAATGCTCTAGCATCACTCGTAGCCGGGTCAGATGCTCATCCTTGGTCTTAGAGAACACAATCATGTCATCCAAATAGATGAGGGCGTACGTGAGATTCAATTCACCGAGGCAGTTTTGCATCAACCTTTGAAACATCACCAGCGCATTTCACAACCCAAACGGCATCCTCAGGAACTCATAGACACCTAAGCTGCCAACGGTGAAAGCTGTGTAGGCCCGGGACTCCTGGTCCATCTTCACCTGCCAAAAACTGACTTGAGGTCCATCGAGGAGAAGAATCGAGCACCGACCATCGTCTCCATCATGTCGATCATTTTCGGCATGGGGAACGAGTCTTTCTTGGTCCTTTCGTTCAGCCGGCGGAAGTCGATACAGAACCTCAAGGTCCCATCCTTCTTCCTAACCAGCACCACAGCATTACACCAGGGTGAATTAGACGGCTGGATAGCACCACTGTCCAGCATCTCCTGGAGATGTTCCCTCACTTCGTCCACTAGGGGAGGTGCTATGCGCCAGAATCGTTCCTTGAATGGCTCACTCTTAGTAAGCTCGATAACATGTTCAGTTGTGTCGGTACAGCCCATTTCATTCTTATCAAGGGAGAAGATGTGGTGAAACTCCATTAATAGCCGGCATGCTTTCTTAGCTTCCTCTGCCAGCCACTCTTTCAAAGCATCCAGCCCTCTGTCTTGCTCTAGGATCTCCATCAACTTCTGTTGGCACTCAGGTATTGTCAGTTCTGGTGCTTCGGCCTCCTCATCCTCATTGAGCTTGCACAAGAAAGCAGGAGAGGATTCAGCATCTGGCACCAGGTTAGCGGCTACTACCCTGGCTATTACTCATCTGCTGGATAGTCGGATAGGTCGGCTAGTCCCATTGCATAGGATGATGCCGATGTTCTGGCTACCGTCTTTCATCTCAGTGTAAGTCCGGAGGACATACAACCCTACCAGCAGCTTTGCATCATCCTCAGGATATGGGGCTTGCGTCATCACTTTCAACTTGCTACCCATCATCATGGTCTCTGCCGTCATACCATGAACAATTTCCGACCTGAAGGCTGGCACCACAACCAGTTTGTTTAACTTCAAGATGTCGTTGATATCGGTAGGGTCCTGGTTAGTGTTAGTGGGGTAGGCAGCTTCCTTTTGGTACGTGGCCCGGTATGAGTATAGCCGGTTGGCGATCTCGTAGCTGACCCAGGCCTGCTGCCATTCTGGCGGCACATTCTCCATCTCGGACTCCTTCATCCTGTGCACCACCCAGTGCAGTGTTGGCATTCCCAAGATCACCGGAACCTTATGGCTGAAGCGGCTCGTATCCTCGATAACCAGGGCCACTTGCTCCCTCTCGTAGCTTGGTACCCCTTCGATTTGCATGCAGAAGGTTACATAGCCAATCATGCCGGTATGTACCCCTCTGATTCCCAGGATAGACTTCCCCGAAGGGTTGCCAGCCAATTCTTCCAATGGGCCAACTGCCAATCCTTGGGACTTGGCATACACCGGCATGATAGAGTTGATCTGCGAGCCATCGTCGATTAATACCTGTGTCCTGGTCCCATCAATGTAGGCATAACCCAGATTCATGGGGCCGAGCCACCTCAACCTCGGGTCGTCATTCCAGTAGGGAGATTTGAGGGGTTGGCTTACTTCTGGGACTTCGCCGGTGCCCCCAGCGCGGTCCCTCTTTGACCCTTGTGGGGGACACGGCCTCCCTTTGCTCCGCTGTCCCCGAAGAGGTTTAACCGATCCCCTTCTTTACCGATCCTATCCTTAATCCCCTGGAGCCCGGGCCTCAAAGGCTGGGTGCATTCCCGCCAATGGTGCTCCGGCTCCCGGCAGTTGAAGCAGGCTCCAAAGAAATTTTGGGCCTCTTCAGCTTGCTGAATCGCGCAAACGTAGTAGCCGTCTTTCCACTCTTCGGTCTCCTCCTCGGAGCATGCAGCGGCTTCATCGGCGCTGGGTTCGTCCTCCTCGTACTTCGTCAGCTTGGCATTAATAACGCCGGTCTTAGCCAGCTTCAGATCCTTCGGGTAGCTCTTCTGGTAGCTGGGCTTCTGATAGCCGGCCGAAGTGGACACTGGATAACCAGTGAGGGCATCCTGGCTGATTATCCGCCGGCACTCCTGGGTCGCCTCGATCCGGTGTACGGCTTCCACAAGGTCGGTGACCATAACACCGGGGTTGTCCAGTAGGTGGGAGATCAAAGGTTTGAATTCGTCCCGGAGCCCGTTGTAGAACGCCTCTTGGGCAGTCCGTTCCAACTCCAACTCGTCGAGCCGGCTTGGGAATTTGTCCTGGATTGCCACCTGTAGCCGGACTAAGCGCTGGTAGTAATCCTGCGCTGACTCCCGGTGTAGCTGCTGTATACTGCACATCTCCGATTGGAGATGCACGTATGATGCTGACCGGCCGTACATCTTGTCCAACGCCGCGAGGATAGTGCTTAAGTCCCCCTTACTAACCTTATTGGCTAGCCAGGCCGTGTCCTTCGGGGGACCCTCCAGTGACTGAAGGGCCAGACTCTTCACCCGGTCCGTGGGGATCTTATCCTCGATCAACTCATCCACGGCATTCCTCCAGTCGGTGTATGCTGTGGCACCCTCTTTCTGGCTGTTCTTGAACAGCGGGAGGGTAGTGCCTTTATGGCGCCAGTCGCGGATGTGCTTCCTCTCCCGGCGTTCTCGCCTTTGCTGTTGCTTTTTCCTTTGCTTATTCCTCTCGGCTACAGTGACTCGGTGGGAGGTTTCAGTATCATAGCCGACGACATCGTCGTAATCCTCCTCCTCATTGGTGGAGTCATATAGGGACGTTACATCACTATAGACGTCAGCGCCAGTCTCGCCACCGGTCTCCACTGCTGACTCGTAGGGTTCGTCGTCGGTCTCTACTTCTGACACCCCGGATAGTGTCTGGAGAGGGCGCAGCAATTTCTCAATCCGGCGGTCGGCTACCGACCTAGTCCGCGCCTCATCACCCAGGCCTACCTGGCATTCGGCTAACTGTTTGGCAAAGTATTTATTGGCGCGCTTAACCATGCCGCGCCCTCTCGCCATCGTGGCCCTACTAGTGGTCTGCTGCTCCGCTGGCACCCCTCTCGCAGCTGACAGCTTCTGCCGGGTCTGCTTGCGGATAAAGTCCCTCGCCTTGACCAGGGTGTGCTTCGCTTTGGAGAGGGTGACAGGCATCGTGTGTATCTCCACCTCTTTGCCGGCCCAGTCCCGGCGACACGCAAGGTGCTCAGCAGCTTCTTCTGCCTGTTGCCTCTTCAACCCCTCGCCCACGGATCGCCGGCCCCTGAAAAGTAGGCAGGCCATGGGGCTGAGGATGATTACATCTGTAAGGTCCGGGAGGCCACGCTCCACATGGTCCTTGATTATTTTCTCTGTCCAGGCATAAGCCGGGACGGTCCTGTCAATCAACACTGGCCCATCATGCCGGCGGTCCCGCTCTACTTCTATGTAGATAGCGTACCGCTCACCACGGAGGCACTCTCCTTCCGACGAACGGTCGGCCTGCTGACTCTTCGAGTGACCTTTCCCTTTAGGTGTCTTACTCTTGACATCTAGGGTTTCCTCGGTGCCCTCCAGAGCTCTCGCTGCCACTCCTTCCGTCTCCAGTTTAGCCGGCGATTCTTTGCCGGCGGTGCTCGGGCCTGTAGGCATGCTGAATCGTTGACGGATGCGCTTTAGCATCTTGACTCCCTTTTCGGATATCCTCGGACACCCGGTGCAGAAGTGCCGGCGTGAGCTATCAATTTAGAATGGCTATTGCTATTATTTAATGTCCGGTCCCCTGTGGGAATGAACGCCGGTGCCAGCGAGTGGCAGTTTAGCCAACCCACCAACCAACCGGCGAATCCCGGGTGTCAACGTTAGCCGGCAAATACCCGCCGGGGCGCTGACCTATGCTGGGCCACAGATTCAGTCCCCTTTAGCCGGGGGCTAGGAAATAAGTACGGTAGGGTACGACTTAGTAGTTTCCGACAAGACTCCGAGTGACAATCGACCGGAGTGTCAATTGGCGTCACCCACCCAGGGACGCCACATGTCGCGGTTTTTCTGTAGTGGGTGGTCGGCTAAGATGTTTCCTGCTTTCCTCTCGTGCCGGTGGTACGGTTACCACTGACCTGTAGTGCTCTCGGCTGTGACTTAAGAGGCGGGCAATGCTCCAGTCCTCCGAACGGTGGTCCTTGTCTCATCTAATTGCGTATGCCGGCGTACCGTCACATGCTTAGGGATGCCGGACTATAACTTGCTATCGCGTTTACGGCCCCGGCAGTGGGCCTCGGTCTGGTTGAAAGATAACTACCAGTTGAATTACTATTTAGAACACAGAGGGCTCCGGCTGGAGCCAGAGGCCAGTATCCTGGTTAGCCGGTCAAGGTACTCCGGTGGGGGACGGGTCGGCACAGCACCGACAAGCTGGGGTTGCCAGGAAAGTGGATTCAAGCCTAAGTCCGAATCCGGGGTGAAGTCAACTCCAAAAGAAGAACCCCCGAACTCCGTGAGTTCAAGTATTTATACCATTTGGAAGGGAAGGGGCGGGGCAGTACGGGCGCAGATTGGGCGCCGGCCGCACATGCGTGAGTATTTATTACTCGCGCACGTGCAGACCGGGAATGGTGGCTACGGTGAAGCCGTAGCGGCCTGAGCAACAATAACCGGCCATTCCCTTCTCGTTACAAGAGAGAGGCTTGGCCGGCTAAGTGCAGAAAGGTGACAGGGATGCACCTTGTCCGTTTAACCGTGACATATATATAGAGCACACTGCTAATAGGGCCAGAGTAAAATAAACATGCTTACGCTTACATTACCGCTTCTCTTTTACTCTCGCAAGAAGGTACGCAGAACGCGCACCTTACAAAATGTTGGCCACACAAGACATTATCCGAATAAACCATTTGGATTTCGAAACATCTTGTCAAATAGGGAAGATGCGAATGATTTATCAAGATTCAACAATAATGACTTGCATTGTGCATTTGGAACCTTCAAACAATATGTAGCTTTAAAAGTCTCGCACATGTTTTTGTGTTCAGTGGATTTGTACTGTGCATTTGTGAATGCAATACCTTTCTTTGCAAAACTGAAAGTTCGGAAACAACGATGACAACTTGTCTTCTTGGGATTTTCTTAGCTGGAGTAAAGCAAATTAAGCGAGCATCTACATATATTGCAATATCAATTTTCACTTTTTCCATAGATAGTGTATGTCAGAAAAACGTTGGTGAACCAAAACTGTATCTCGGACCATTTCCTCAAGCCATGTGACCTGATGATAAACGGAAATAACGTCACTTCCTGTGACTACCAATGCCCATGTGAAGAGGACGGATGTGTGATAACTCTCTGGATGATAAGACGCAATTCTCACAGCAACCAGCAGACATCTGCGAAATATATTACTTGGATTAAAGATGTTGTTGTTCTTGAAACAAATAGTTGTGAAATTTTCTAATTTAACTGTCAAAATATTCAGAAAAATAGCTCACATGGGCCATATTTGGTTCCATTTGAGAGTATCATAAATATGTACATATTGGAGTTTTCTCTAAATGTTTTCACTGAATTCGCTGAATTGAGTTACAAAAAAAAATAAAAAAATGAGGATTGTGGGGTTGGGATCCAAGATCTCCTGTGTTAGAGACAGAGATGATACCACTAGACCACAGAGACACAGGTAACAGAGCAGGTCCTTATACCAAACCCAATTCATGCTTCAGTGATTCCTCAGATTCTCTGAATTCACTGAAATTCAATGAAAGACCCGCTCCATTTAGAGAAAACTCCATTATCGTTGAGAAATTTGTAATGTGATGTGATAGAAGTGTATGAAAGAAATTCAAAAGAATAATAGGTATTTTGTGCCTTTACACCTGTGTCTAATTTCTGTTGTCTGGTCTTCGTTTAAGAATTTCATTTTCAATAGCCTCACGATTTCATCATTTAAACTACATTCTGTTCACAGCAACCAGTCAGTAAAGCCAGGGTAATACGAAACTTCTTCTCTTCTTGATATTTCTGTATCATATTTGAAATAAATGTGCAAAATGTACATTGTCATTTTGATTTCCTTTGAAATCATTCAGTGCAATATTTTGAAATTTTATAAGTCAAAGCAAAATTAATCAAATGACACATCTTTCATAAATTTCGACTAAACCCTAGTACACCAAACATTTTTGTTACATTCAGAGAAATGGTACAAATCTGAAAGAGGAAATCAACAGGATATGAAATGCATCTGATTTCTGAGCTATGGTGGTACAGTTTCGTATTACCCTGGCTTTACTGACTGGTTGCTGGGGCAACAATAAGTAACCAAAAGCAACCAGAGATGGTCCTTTAAAGTTCTGATTCTTCCCTCAATTCATGACGAATAAAACTCCTCAATATTTGCCTTAAACTTCAAACTCAGTATTATCATCCGCTAACTGACTAGTTGCTGAGGGAACAATTGAGTGATGGAACTTAAATGTTTTGAGATTCTCCTCGATCCGCAATGAGTAAAACACATCTTCATCGTCAAATACAGTGGCAACCAAAAAGATTTCAAAATAGGTACAATAGGTGTTCTAGATGTTTTCTGTAATGGCTGCCATCCAAGATGGCCGACATTATGTTAAAGTTGAAGATTGACCCAAACTTAGTGTGGTTCAGTTTTTGTTGTTGACTCTGTGAGTTATAATTACCATTTTTGTGATTTGTGGTAATGGAAGTATCCCTGTCCTGCCACTGGTCCTACCCAGGTAGGAGTGGGGGAGGGGAGGGGTCAGGTTAGGTCGTAGGATAGGGGTACTCCTCCCCCCGGTCAGGACCAGGACAGGGGTACCCCGTACCCGCCTCTCCCCGGACAGCACATACCATGGACAGGATACGTCACGGGTGGTACACCTCTTGCAGTCACACAGGAGGACTTTCTTGTTCTATAGTATTTTTAAATGTTGATACCTACGCAGCTCCCCACTGGTCTATATAATTACCTACTGGAGCGATTAAGATGAGATTAGTGCCAACCCAAGACAGTGTGCCCTTCTACCTGTAATAACCACAATTTGTGTTAGACAGCTCAAACCCTTTGTTTAGCTCCCACCTCAGCCTTGGGAATACTTTGTGTCATAGCATTGATATGCTGGTGGTTAGGTATTAGGTATAAAAGGAGGAGCGTGCCCTATCTGCTGTTGCCCCCTGAGATTAAAGAACTAATGACTGCTGACCGTGACTGGTACTTAGAAAACTCCCCAAAGAAATAGTTGGTGACATTTTTAACGCTGCATTCATTGGATGCATCCTGGGTTGGATAGAGTGAATCTTATTGCGGTTAAAGTTAATTTTAAAACGCAATCAAAGTGAAGAATTTTGGAGCAATAAGTAAAAACGTAAATAAACATTAACGTAAACGTAAGTAACTTAAAATTTAGATGTACTAACTTTTTGATTTAATCTGCATTGATGACGGAATTTAGTGTTTAATATTGGGAAGAAATATTGAATTACATGTTTTCTTGCTTTGGATACAATTTACACCTGAATTCAATATTTTGCCAGGTATACAAAATTTCCTTTTCCAAATGATGATTCACGGTCATTGTGTTGCATTATCTTAAGAAGGCATCAGAGTGATCCAAATATGATTTTTAAGTGTTTTAAATGGATTTATAACTCATTTTTAGTCAAAAGAAGGCAAAATTTGGAATTTTTAGAATTCTTATTTCTCATCTTAAACCCCATCGAACAGACAGTGTTATTAAGAAATACTTAGAGAATGCACTAGATAAAAGACATTCAATAGTTGAGCTTTCCAACTTATTAACCAATTGGGAGTTATCATGGTGTGTGTTAAACACAAACAGCTTTTTACTCTTGTTTCCTTCCAAAGCATCATCAAATATTAATGGTTCTGGGTTTCACACTGTTTACTATATCAATCTGTTGACGCATGTTTATCATGGCAGTGTCCAGAAACTGGGTGGAAATTGTAAGTTTGTCTTACTTTTTAGATTTATTGTCATGTCATGTGCATTTTGTAATAACTAATGTAATGGAAATTATTAGTATTTCAAATAACTCTCAAGGTAAAGATGCCTTCTATTGTTTGCACAAATTTGGTGAATTGTAACTGTTCTTTCAGAGGAAAATCTCACACATTTTGTAGAGTCACTTCAGAGATAGGATTGACTGAAAATTCAGACTAATTCTTCTTATGAAACGAATTTAATACAAAACTCGGAAAGCACGATTGCTTCGCCTTTGTGCGACGTCAGAAATGGCTTCTCTAGAGTTGAGCTGTGATCAATCGAAAAAGGATGGTCACGTAGATAATTCCCACTGTGAGGTTTAGTACAAATCACACCCGGTGTAAGGTTTTCAGAACCCCGTTTTCGCAAGCCCTCCCTTAGCAACTTTACAGACAGTGAGACTCTTCTCCCATAGACAAACAATGTAAATCTACAGACACCTTTAGCTGTAATTTTATAGACGCTGGAATATATGTGACATTACCAGTTTTGGGGAAAACAAAGTCAACCGTCTGTAAAGGGAGGGCGGTCCAAATTCTTTGATTTTCATGCAGTTTTTGGGAAAGTTTGGCGAAATAATACGTTGGCGCTCCCACATTGAGGGTTTGCAAACCCCTGTCTGGGAAATATTGGATCCACCACTGGGCTCGTATGAAGAATTGATTTAATGAGAAGCTGACTTGATATTGGAAGAAAGGAAAGACAATCGAGTTTTTTTCGTAATTGGCTTTAGATTCTATAGATTCTGTAGATTCTACAGAATCATGAAAGAGCTAAAATATCCAGTAGCAAAATTTTACCTCCACTGAGAAATGAACCCAGGCACCTCTAACTTTCATGTCCTGTATGCTACTGCCTGAGCTAATTCTCTTATTTGTTGGAAGCCTCAGCCCTTTAGATCCTTATGTAATCATTCTCTATTGATTCCAAAAAAGTCCAAGAATGAATAGAGCATGATTCTGTAGAATCTACAGAATCTATAGAATCTGAAGCCAATAAAGGAAAAACTCGAATGGGTCAGAAAAGACAAACTAGATCTATTGAAATGTGGAAGGCCAAAAATAAGATCATTTCGATGAAGTACACTGTTTCAATATCGATACAACGGTGGAACTACATTCACAAAGCACATGAATATTTTAAGCTGCGTGGTCCTTCTATTCGATATTTTACCTCCTACATTGTTAACTAGAGCTCAATAAACATAGATTTTAGCTGGTTTATGTACGGACTTAAATTCGTGTACTC
This sequence comes from Haplosyllis leylae, assembly GCA_038406175.1. Taxonomy (NCBI): domain Eukaryota; kingdom Metazoa; phylum Annelida; class Polychaeta; order Phyllodocida; family Syllidae; genus Haplosyllis; species Haplosyllis leylae. The sequence continues at coordinate 10,386 of JBCAUG010111269.1, read as the reverse complement.
GGATATGGTGTACTCGGATATACACCTTTAAGTGAGAATTCAGAAATAAAACAATGATTCTACAGCCATTAATTGGCCCTCTGGTGTTTCTTCTTTTCGTGACGCAAGCGTCGACAGAATTTAAAAAAGGTCAGTGAGAACGAAAAAGAAATCATATCTCAGTGAAGAGACACTGTTTGAATAATGAAGGAAGGTTGTCTAATTTTTCTGAATTTAAAACTGTGTTTCTGTTAGACTTTGAACTGTGTTTACTACAACCTCCCACAGGACTGGGTGTTTAAAATTTGATCTTGACCTCCTAGGGTAATCCAAATTCTTTTAGCAGTCGCCCTGGTTCCTCCTACAACTTAACATGGTTCATTTATTATGTCAATTAGGTGCTCTAAAATCAAATTTCCTCATTCCCTGATGAATTTACTTCAACCACATTTTAATCTGGAAGTATTTTACATTCAGTGTGTGGGGATGGTTGGACTGAGCTTGACGGATGGTGTTTCTACTTCAGTCAATCTAGGAAGAACTACATGGAGGCGTTACGCGAATGTAAAGCATTTAATACGCCGATTTCAGTACATTTCCGGTTGTGTGAATGGTGGTACTTGGATGTCTTTTTGAAAACCTTAAACGTTTCCTCTACGGGAACGTCTTGTTGAAACTAATTAACTATAAAGTGTTTACCCACCATACAGTGCCCCAATTTATATGCAACTTAGCCTGCCAAAAGAAAGGTTAGTAAAGTGAAAAGGCACAAGATAAATACATAACTTATTAAGATTTGAGCTCCACAAATTGCTGTGCTTCATCCAATTTAACATTTTTACGTCAAAAACAATAATCAAGACTGAAAATTCTTCTCCTGTTAATGTATTTGTATAGAGTAAATGTGGATGCGAACTTACAGTTGACAAATTTTTGTAGGTTATTCGTTCCTCACAATGGTTCCGATATCTCTGTGGTTGAAGAAAAAGTAAAGCAAACGTATGACACGGGGGAATTCATCCTAATAGGGATTAGGCACATCGCCAGTGGTTAGTACAGGATCATGTGTTTTATCGACTTCTGAAACAAAACTAAATTGTTGAACTGAAAAAGATTGATTTCTGAGAACTGAATCACAGGTTGAACACGGTTAATTCGAAGTGATTCGTCAGCAAGGTTTTCCTTCGAATTAAGGGGGGCCTTAAGGGTTTAGCCTTCCTGGGGCTATGTACTGGGAAAGCCATTCAATGAACAGCTTAACTTGGCAAATAGATTGTAATTATACAGTGTGTTCGTCAAGGTGAGGGACCACTGGCATACAAGGGTTATGCAGCATTGAACAAAGAAATAGAAATTAGCTTTTATTTCATGTCGAGACAGTCAAAATAACAAGCATTTGTTTATACTAAACAATTGAGTTTGTGTCGAAGCAGTTGATACAACAAATAAACTACAGTACATGAAAGGCCACTAAGTGGTTCAAATTACACTGTATATTCTAATTCAAACTCTTTGAATTACATCAAACTTTGAACTAAGTTAGTCTTGAAATGCCTCCAATTTAGTGGAACTTTGAACTAACTATGTTTGAATTAACAGTATTTTTTAGCATTGAAAAGACAGGATTTTGGCAGAGATATGAGAGAAAATTCGAATTAAGTGGATCTTCGAATAAACCGTGTTTAAATTAGCCGTGTCCGACCTGTACAGTGAAAATTGATGTTTGGAGAAATCTAAGTCTTTTCCCCAAAGGTCATCGCTGACATCTTCTATATTTCACAAAACTAGGTCATTGCATCAGTGTAAAAATTCACATTCTTCTTTACCAAAGCCCCTTGCAAATTTTGAATTATTTTGTTTCCAAGAACCATTATCCCGAACAACCTCAATGAAATCACAATAAGCTCTTATTTTATACAAATGTCAAAGTGTAATCATCAATCTATGTGCATTGTTCATATCCCATGTACATTCTATGCAGTTCAAAACACAACAGTGATGATTTGATTAGTAGATCTATCGAAAATTGATATCATTACCGCCCGCGTACGTAGTGCGACTGGAAGGTAATGTTTTCACACATGTCTGTCCATTAACAGGGGTACCCCTGGTCTCTGGTCCCCGTTCCTTTCCAGGTGGTATCTCCTGTTCTCTTGTCCCTGTTCCTTTCCTTGGGGTACCCCCTGGTTTCTGGTCCCTTTTCCTTTCCTGAGGATTATACCGACCAGACATGCTACACTGCAGGCGGTACGCCTCTTGTCTTGATCACGTTAAACCGGCAACTTAAGATATAATATGTGTTTGGTAACAGGTTTGAGTGAGGCGTGGTACTGGGGGTCGGGTGAACGTGTTGGCGCCCCCTGGTGGTGTAACACACAACCCGATCTTAACGCCTTAGACGAACCAGTACTATGGCTGCAGATAAAACAAAACGATCTTTGTTTCCATGACGGCGGAGACGAACACGCAAAATATTTCATATGTGAACAAGGTGAGACTAACATGGATGACAAGTACGAAATGTTTATAAATCAGATTTGTGTAACAAAAATGCGGTTTTGAAAGACAACGATCTTTGTGTCTTGCTCGTCGCTTGTTTGGAGATGTGCTTGTTCATGGGCTTCATAGGCAAATGCATTTGAAAAAAAAATCATGTTTGAAAACCTGAACCGAAGGAAAACGTAAATATCGAAAGTTAAAACCGTCATTCACCATTTCATGTAGCACATTCTGTTACTTATGAAACTCTTACCTTTTAACTTTTGTAAATAGAGACCGAAGTGTTTTGCCCAGAAAATTACAAGTTGAATGGGAATCGATGTTTCGGCGTCGAGAACATTGCATTAAACTTTACCGCTGCCGAAGCTGAATGTAACAGGCTACTTGGGGGACATCTAGCGGCATTTCATGATGATGATGAACTGGATTTCCTGAAACGGATGGATGCGTAAGTTACACTTATCTTAGATAAACCGTGATTGCCTCTTGTGTTTATTAATAAAATGCAATTTTGCATGCTGTTTTTGAGAAAATAAAATTTCCTGCTAAAATCACATTTGTCGTGATAGAATTTCACACATTTTCACAGAAACATCCGCCCTGTTTGGATTGGTCTGACACGTTCTGGAGATGGCAGCACCTGGATGTTCACCGATGGCACGATTCCTTCAACTGGTTTCACATCTCCAAATGGCAATGATGATGAGGATTCCACAGACGACTGTGTCAGAATCGATGAAAGCGGTGACATGCAAATCGTACCATGCGACACACTAGGGAAATACGTGTGTATGACAAATGGTAATTGGTTGTTATTGGCCACATCCATGTACACTTTAGATCATCACTTATATTGTCAAAGAAGGAATTTTCACACGGCGTGTGACGTTGAAGTGCTCACGTGATCAACCTGTACTTTTACCGTCGTATTATTTATTCCATTACATTTTTCAGCACTTGCGGAAGTTGAACTCTTGCACGAAGCTTGGCGTGAAGAATACAAGGATCTGTTTGATATGAACAAGGATACCTGCCTGGACAGTGAGAAGACCCGTCTACAGGTGAACCGTCCAAACTTGGATCTAATCATCCCTCAGGTGGAAACAAAGGCAAACATCACTGTGTATTTCAACCAGACTGTGGATTGCGAACAGAGACAGGTGGGGTACTTTGAAAGGTTTTTATAAAGAGAACCTTTTTTGGAAATTTCCTTGTAAAAATCAAAATTTTTAAATACCTTTTCAGGTTGTGTATTTGTGGAAGGATAACTCAAATGAAACCTGTACTACTCAAAGATATCTTAAATCATGTGACCTGATGACTACAGGAAATGACGTCACATCCTGTTCCTACCGGTGTCAGTGTGAGGACAACCAGTGCCGAGTTGTAGTGGTCGATGATGAGCAGCAGTTTAGGGAGCAGCCAGCCAACATCTGTGAAATTACGTATGAATTAGCAGGATAATTGAACATTTCTTATGTTTGTTGGTTGAAATGTGACCGTGTCAAAACCCTATTGAATTTTACAATAAACTAAACTACTAAATTGTCATTGACAGAGATATTGAACTAGAAAATATGTTAAATAGAACTATATTGAATGGCAATATTAATCAATTTCCCCTTTCAGATGAGTATCTGTTTTTTTAACATAAAATTTCAAAATGTTGCATCGAGTTTTTCCTTATGAGGCTCTGTAGAATTCTACAGAATCTTTTTAAAAAAAATTGTAAAAAGTGGTATTTGAACTCACTACCTCTTGCTTAAGAGTCAGATGTGCTAACAGAGTGCCACAGAGACACAGGTAACAGAGACAACATTAAAATAGATCCCAATTCATGCTTCAGTGACTTATCACATTCCATAGAATTCTACAGATTGCATCTTCATAAGGAAAAACTCGTATGTTACTCTCTTGGTTTCGTTTTGTCCAAAATTATTTAGAATGTGAATTTTTATACCTATCAGTTTTTAGACAATATAAGTGCAGATGTGTCACGTTTAAAAATTTAAATTCAAATAATATATGTGACCAATCTTGCTGGTTTCCTGGTAAAACAGGCGTGGGATCATTTATGGTTAAATAAAATTTTGCCAAATAGATCTAAATATTTACTATGCATTCAATATTATTTTACCAAACCTTTGTGAAATTTTTCTCAAACCTTTAACCGAAATTTAGTTCAACAAGTAATACCATAGTATATTCAACCAATACAATTCTGGCAACATTGGCAGAATGACCTATTTTAGGGAAAACCTAATTACTGGGTATTTGGCCAGTGGTTCAATATTCCTCTTGAAAGAATTGTTTACTGACCAGTGGTTCATATTGGACTACTGGTCAGTAAGCAAGTGGAATATTGAATTATTGGCCAAACACCCAAACATAAACTATACTACTTTCAGATATAGCAATATGGCTAATTTTTTTTATTAGCAAATTTTTGCTTAAACTAAAATTAAAGTTAAAGTTAAAATAGTGAAAAAAAATGTTTCCTCTTGATTAAAGATCCATCCCTTGGTAGAGGGTTTGGTTCTCTCAGACCAAGTGCCCGCTGCCCACCGAGCCTGATGACTTTAACCCAAAGGCTTGGTGGGTAAAGGGCACTTGGTCTGAGACAACAAAGCCCAAAACCAAAGGATTTATCTTATTCTAACCCAAGATAACTTAAAATTCCGAAAAGTTTAAAAAATCCATCACTCATGGCCGCCATCATTGTTTTGTAACAAGGCCTGTGACTGGCTGAATTTGATCACATGACCTAGATGGCACTTAGTAATGAACGTAAAATATGGCATCGCAATTGACCAATGGGCATTGTTCTTCCAGGTATTGTCGGGGTGTCTATGAATAAAATATCATTGCAATTAGTGTCGGTGTATATGATTGGATACCGGACTTCACGTTCATTTCTAGTAATGTGTGTCTAAGTACCCACTAAAAGTTTGGTCTGAGGCAAACAAACCCGCTTTGGCTGGTTAGAATATGCGGTTCGACGAAATTGTCTGGCATATTGGTCAGCATGCTCATTTGAGTACGACCTGTGTCTTCACAGTTTTCGTTCCATTTTACGTTCTTGTCATTAGAATGGATTCAATAATTAAAACGTACCTGGTTAGTACTAAATTTAACGGCGAGATTCACACAGGGATTCACAAATGCGGAATAACAATGGAAAAAGTAGTAAATTATTCAGGCGGCTTTGTTCGTCAGATAAATTTTTAGAACCCCGTTCAATTGACTTAACTGATGTATCTGTGTTTTACCTGTTCCGTGTTCAACTTCAGATACTTATCGTTCACTGCAGCTCAAAATGGGGACTAAGACAATGATCTTACATCAGTTACATTACGTTGTATGTTTGTTGTCGCTTCTCAGTGCTGCGGGGGCGCCACCGGTGTTGAACAAAGGTAAATAAATGAAAACGTTGAAAAACTAAAAAAGAATTAACTGAAAAAGCCTAATATATATAAATAAAATGGGTTGAAAAATGATAGTGATTTTCGGTAATGAATTATTGATAGACCATCCTTCAGGGTAATTACATTTTTCAGTTTGTCACCACGGTTGGGGAACTCATCGATGGTCGGTGCTTTTACTTCAGTGACACGGAGAACTACGCAGATGCGCTGGAAACCTGCAGATCCTTCAATCCTGAGGCAGAGTGAGAAATTACGAATAAAGTCTATTCACCCTGAGTAAAGTCCAGAAAATACGTGTTCTTTTGGGAATGTCAGAAAATACTGCCCAAAGTTTTATAATTGTCGTCAGTGAGAATTTTTTAAAAAATTTTCATTTGTTTACATTTTAGTTTTTTAAGTGTCTAGAAAAAAGTATTGGTTGTACAGTACGTTGAAATACTAAGTATTTCCTTATTTCTGATACTAAGGAGATCCGACTGATGTGGAGCTTTTTCCAGTATCTCATTCTAGGAAAAAGATACTTTTCCTAAAATTTTAAATAAATATAATTATTGCAAAGGCTCCACATCAGTCGGATCTACTTGGTATCAGAAATAAGGAAATACTAAGTATTTCAACATACAACAAATACTTTTTTTAGACACTTCAAAAACTAAAAAAAAAATTCTCATAGACCACCATTATAGAACTTTGGGCAGTATTTTCTGACAGTGTAAGTATTTTCTGAACTTTACTCAGGGTGCTATTGTACTTGTAAAAATAACTGAAATTTCTTTTCTGCATGCCCGTCTTTTGTGTTTAAAGCGTAACTTTATATTAAATTTGGCCTTTAGTCTGTACAAGCCTTACAATGAGTCAGACATCCAGATTCTTGGGCATCGAGCACACGAGAAATTCGGGCCGGAAAAATTGGTCACACTGGGTATAAAGCACAAGTTAATTGGTTAGTAATGTCCCTTTTATTTTTATTTTTGTTCTTAAAGCTAGTTCTCCTTAGCTACATTGAGTATTTTTACAATAGATAAAGAAGCCTCAGTTATTATTATTTTCATATAATGTTTAAGGGGAAAATGTCTAATAATACAGTTTTATTTAAATGGCTTTCACTGAATTCAGCGAATTCAATGAATCATGACAAAGTCCAAAATTGGTATGGTTACCAAAGGTAGTACCCATCTGGCAACAAGTACATTACCAGTGGTTATAATACTAAGAGCATTTCCAATACTATGTTTGGTTTGATGTCTTTTGCTACTCACCACATTGAACAGATACCAAACCAGGGAATAGGTATAGAAGTTTCTACTTTACTACTGCGTGAGGGAATATATCTGTTGTGAGATATGGACTGTCTCTGGTAACCATACTACTTCTGGATTTAGTCAAGATTCATTGAATTGAGTAGACGACATATAGGAAAAACTGAAATGAAGTTGATGTCCTCACATCTTGGAAATAATGTACCCGCAACTGATATTCACATTCAATCCCTTTGTTCTTGGTTTAGCATCTGATGAAGAGGAGTGGTATTGGGAATCAGGCGAACTCATTGCTGCAGAGTTTTGGGGACCACGTAAACAGGGTAGGTGGGGCGCACAACCGGATGCCGATACCAATGAAAAGATCCTATGGGGAATCTGGGGAAGGAAGCCAGCCTTCCTTGCATGATGGAGGAGCTCAGTACGAGAAACGGTACATATGTCAACAAAGTAAGAAAAACAAGTTTCTTCTAATTCTCTCTCAAAATGACTTTTCCGTTGAATAAATTTAAACAAAGACATTTATATTCAAACAATCCCATACGTGTCCATTCATTCGCCAAAATAGTCTAGCACAATGACTGAACTGAATAAAAAAATTGGAGTTAGCTTGTTGCTAATTAGCTGAAAATCAAAGATGCTTTCTGTTATGTTCGTTTTGAGCGACAAGAGTAAACAAATATCTCAATTCCTTTCATTTGTCAGCGGAAGAAACGCTTTGTCCAGAAAACTACACTCTCTACAACGGAAGATGCTTTGGTTTCCACGACAACAAATTGAACTTCACAGACGCAGAGTCTGAATGTAACAAACTGCCGGGACGAATTCTAGCGTCCGTACACTCAACTGAAGAGCTGACATTCCTGACGCAAATTAGGTGACATAAAAAAACTACTCTAATTGACGCTTTGGTCTTTTATACAAGATATTACAAGTTCGAACATTCCTTTTATTTTAAACTGCTGTTTGGTCCCTGAATTCAGTGAAATCTCAGAAATCAATGATTTAAAGAATTTTAATTCTCTGTTTTATTGACTTATTGAAAGACCAACATCTTAATTTACTAGAAATACGGAAGACACGTGGATTGGACTAATTGATGAAACGGGACAGGGAAACTGGATGTTCACAGATGGCAACCACCTTGGCTGAACTTGGTGTCTCTAATTCGGGTGACAAATGTGGACGCATCACATCGGATGGCGAATTGTCTGGAATCGGTTGTGATCAACAGTATAGCTACATATGTATGACAAAGGGTAAGATGTAACAAATTGGAACAGAATTGCCACTAAATTCCCAACGAATATCGCTTTGGCTATCGTATTCCTTTAGGTCCCGTTTACACCAAACGTCAACGTCAACGCAGAGTCAACGCTGCGATGACATACCTCTCATTGACCACAATGGGGTCACTGCAAAATGAGTTGTGACCCCATTCTGGAACGACTGTTTTTGTTTCCATTAATTTCAATGAGAGCTATGTCGCAAACATCACTGCAGCGTTGACTCTGTGTTGACGCTGACGCTTGGTGTAAACGGGCTCTTATATTTCTTCAGTCTTTAGCATCCTATCCGCACTGAACCCGTCCGTGATGGAGGACTATCCAGAAATAGTCGACTTCAACGGAGAAACGTGCATCAACAGCGAGGAACTTCTGAAGCATGCTGATAGCTACAAGATTGATTTGGTCATCCCTCAGAATCTCGGAAATGGTGTAGTCACTGTCTATTTCAACCACTCAATGGATTGCACTGCCAGGGAGGTGAGATGAATTAAGTTATTCGCGAAACGTCCCTAATTTTAAACCATTAACAACTTATGACCATCAATGAAACTGTCGTTTTGTACTTGTACGAAATGAGGGAGATAAGTAGCCCTTAATACTGATTGAAATATGCCGTCACAACTGGATTGTTTCTTAAATTCGCAGAACCAATTGGGAGTGTAAGATTACGTAAAGATGATTTACTGTTCACGCCTAAATGTCAGTTTTTACTGGCCGCGTGCGTTGTACGGTGGGTGGTAATGTTTTCAGTCTGTTCACACCCGTCAGGGAATACCCCAGGGTACAGTTCCCTGGCCAGATCCAGGTCAGAACAGGGGGTACCCCCAGGCAGGAATAGAGTACCCCCTCCCGGGATAGGACAGCAGAGCGAGCACTTCGCAGTAGTCAGCATGCCACTTGCGTTCATCCAGGAGGACTTTCTTGTTAACAATGATCCTGCTCTTCTTCACAGATATTGTACCGGTGGAAATATACTGACAAGTGCACATCATCACGATTCCTAAAACGATGTAGCCTGGTGGGTAACGGAAGTGACGTCACTTCCTGTCAGTTCAGATGTGGCTGTGAAGAGGAGAAATGTGAGGTTTTCGTAGTGGATTATGCCGACCAGTTTTCGCAACAACCTTTTGACATTTACGAGATCACTTACTGATACGTCTCTCGATACGGTTATATTAAAACTGTTCCGTATACGTTTGATGTACCAATATCTGCATGTGTGATCATCTCAGCAGTCTGTATCGATAACTCTAATACATTGATGAGGTATCTGTACGGTGGTAGTTTATTGTAGTACTTCTGTTGGAAGTTACAGGTTCATCATGCAATACATAAAATCATTCCCAACTGGGCTAACGAGTAGCTTAAGTAACAAGTATCACAGTACGTGGCACACCCTGGTGGGGGGTGCTCAGTGGGTAGGTCACTCAACTGTGACTGTTGCCCACTTCGGTCACTTCATGTGCTCGGGATTATGGTTGCTCGGTAATTAAATATGATTCACCGGGGTCGCTTAGTGCTTCGGGATTCTGGCTAGGACACTTACACACGAGAATACCATTCAGTCGAAGACATACCATAACTCCTAGATCACAAAAAAATTGTTTGGGGACCATATTATCGCCGCCATTTTACCCTTTTGAATATCTTGTGTAAAAAGTTGTCTCATCAGCAAAATAATCATGTGGTGCAGTGCATTGGGCTACAGCAGAAGTAAATTAATGCGGAATTAGATTTTTGCCGTCTTGCTAGCGTCAATGATCAATAATTTACAGTTGATCCAGTGGTGGATCCAGGATTTACCAGCCCATTGGGGAAGACCGACCTCAAAAGCAGGGAGCCAATCCATTGTTTCTATTCAATTTTTCCCAAAACCCGCCTTTGCCTACCCCCCCCCCGCTCGCCTGGACCTCCCTGTTATAGTTTAAGATCAAT